>JASAOG010000076.1:1160000-1460000 GCA_030265305.1 Biomphalaria pfeifferi
AACAAGTTATCTTCTCTGTATGTATAATTCTCTATACGTTGCCCAACCACACCACACCCCCCAACCCTGCCAGCACCCATGTCCTCTCTCGCTCTCCAGGCATGCGAAACAGTGTCTACCCACAGCAGTGTACTTCGGTCGCTCCTTGTGTCCTCAGTCGCTTTGGTATCTCCTACAGTTGTCTGAGCCTTGTTGCCTTTCAATTGTCCTCTTCGATTCTGGCTGGTTTGGTTTGCTAACAGGTCTCTTATTGCTGCTGTCTTTGTTTGTCCCAATACGCTTCTCTGGCCCACCTTCTTCGATTCGCTAATGAGTCTGTCTTATTGCTCCTGTCTTCATTGGTCCCCAAAGCATTGTTTTGATTTTGCCCCTTTGTATTACCCTTTAATTCCTAACCATGGCCACTGCTTCCCATATATTTCGTGTAGTCAACAGGTCTTTCAATGTAGTCTAAACTTCTGCATCAGATAACTGTTTATTTATATATCAGTCGCATATTTCTGGAGAAATGTCATCGACGAAACTGTTGCTCTCAAACTTCGCAAGATAGCTGTGATCTTTGTTTGCAAACATTAGGATAACTATGGTGATGCCGTGTCTGTTCTGTTTTCGGTCATAGACAATTGTATGTTGCTCTCTCCAGAGTTTCTTCTTTTCATTCACTCATTTGTTTGCCCAAAACCACCCCATTTGGATAACTGTGTATTTCAGGAGTGTTCACTTGTCACTAAATAGCGGCCTATGCTACACTGTGGGTCGGCTAGTATATTATAATAGACTATGTTTAGTTAGTGTAAAGATCTCAGTCTTGCACACACTCTCTCTTGCCATGTGTTTGTCAAGATCCTTTGGAAGCAACGCACATGGTATGAGTTTTCCGTCTTACTTTGCATCTATATAGGTAGTCCATGATTGCCATACAGTAGCATACTCGAGAACGCATGCCTTGTAGACCTCCATTTTAGTTGCTGTGGTGAGCTTCTGGTTTTCCCAAGCTCTTGGCCTGAATCTAGCGAAGGTCAATGCAGCCTTCCCTATGCATTTTTTTAATATCCTCTTCCAGAGACAGGTCATCTTGAATTGTAGATCCAAGATAGCAGAATTCTTTTACGTAATCCAGCTTCATATCATATAGGGGATGGAGGGTGGTGCTCTAGCATGTGGTCCCATAACATTTTTTTTATTCATGCTAATGGCTAGGCTATACTGTTTACGTTTCGCGAAGGGGTCTTCCCAGCATCTATACAGTCCTCAGACAATGCCGACTGCTCTGGGTTGGACATGTTCACTTTATGAAAGGCAATCACATCCCTAAAGTCATTCTCAACTGGCAACACGCGTCAGGCTCTAGAAAAACTGCCAGCCCCCACCTCTGTTATGTGGATGCAAGAAAACGGGATCTCAAAACAGGGAACATTGATACTGACCACTTGGAAGACCGCCCTAGATGGAGAGAGACAGTGGCCAAGAAAGCTATGGACAGTGAAAAAAATTGGCCTCAGCTCTGGAAGAAAAGCGTGGCATACAAAAAATGGCCAGCTCCTCTACCACCAAAGCGGAAGCCACCCTTAACCTGCGATATATTTGGAAGGGAATGTTTCTCCAAAATAGGGCTGCACAGTCACATGAAAAAGTGTTTGAGATGAACCATAGTCATTCTACAACTGAAGGAGGCCTGAGAGAGAGAGTTAGTGTAGTAATGAAATGAGTACATGTATACTATAGTTGTATTGCTATAGACTTCACAATTTTATACAATTCTCCAATTTATTAATTATTAATTTTTTTCACTCTTGAGACACCTTGAAAGTTGTAGTAGACCCCAGGGGGTCTATATAGAGTCTTATAGACTTCTTTGGGAATCACTTAACAATAGTAAGAACAGTTCTTGACTCTAATAACATAGCACTAGACTATACTCTAAGCCAAGATTGATATTTAACTAAGTTTTCTAGTAAATTTATTAATTACTTTTCACTGTTGTGTTGGATTGTTATTATGAATATTAATTAATGAATTCATATCAGTGACAATATCTTGTAATTCTTGACTATCTTCAGTTATAGTCCTAATAGAAATCTATATATGTAGATTTAGCATTCTAGCTGATCTGGTCTGTAATGCGCATTGTTCTTTCTTGTAAATAAAAGACAATTCTTCTTTTAAAAACATTGACATCAAATGGGTTTTGCTAATCCATGAATGCTATGTGACTGTTCATCTAGTTACTTCTAGCTGGGCATGTTAGTGCTTGTGATTTTTAGGCATTGGATTAAGACTAAAAATATCATAAATATATATGTTTGTTTATCCCTGAGTCCACCCAACTCTAGTAGGTACCTGACTTAAGTTGAAGAAAGTAAATGAGGTTGGTCGTTGTGCTGGTCATATTACACCCTGTTCATCAACTGTTGGCCAAAGAAAAAGATAACCTTAAGATCATCTGCCTTGTAGGTCTCTAGGTCTGAAAGGGGAACTTTACTTTTATTACAGGTGGCTTTTATCCCAAGATTCTTGGGTTAATGTGTCCCCGGCGAGGCAGATTCCTTTTCTGTACCACATCTGGCACATAGATATCCCCTTAAACTATGTATGGATTAGTGATATGGTTGTGACTCTCTTCCACCCCCCACCCCCCGTCTGTTGCGCCCCAAGAGAGTTTTATAAAAATTGTGTCATGAATTAAGAAACTTGTGACTGTTTTTGATAGTAGTAAGATTAAGACCTGTACTTTTTTGTGTCTGATAGATGGTATCATGGAAGATTGGATAGACAGTCAGCAGAAGAATGCTTACTCAAAAATGGGAAAGTTGGCAGTTACCTGATACGAGAAAGTGACAGCAAGCCAGGGTCATTTGTGCTGTCTTATCTTGGACAGTCTGGTCCTCCTACTCATTTCAGGTACTGAAAATAAATATATATACATATTTTATACCATAATTGGAAACACCAGCTTGAATCTACCACAAGGTACTGGTTTAAAAATAATTTAAGCCAAGCCAGATATATTTGGTTAAAATATGACCTCATTTTGTTTTAAAACAGGATCATTGCTATGTGTGGAGATTATTACATTGGAGGACGTCAATTTGAGTCCCTATCAGATTTGATCGGCTATTACACAACATGTTCTTGCTTAATAAAAAATGAGCAGTTGAGATATCCAGTTCCTCCAGCAGAGGTAATTTTTGTATAGCTTTTTTGCTTAACTTGTACAGACAATGTTTCTTTGTGTTTCGTACATAAGCTCATAATATTAAATAAATTGTCTACCATACCAACAGTTAGAACTTTCTTTTTTCTGAATTACTGAATACAATATTTATTTGATTGGTATATTTTTAGCCTGTAAATGATAGACGCAGGGTTTTGGCCATGCTTTCCTATAGAAAAATGCCTGAATCTGATGAATTGAAGTAAGTAGAAAATACTTTCTGTCATTGACCTATCACCTTTATTGTAATTTAACTTTGCACTTTAAAAGCCTTATTATTACAAAGTCTCTTAAGTCAAAATGTGCTAGTATACATATTCATTACATGAGTGATGATAATAATAATAAAAACAACTATTTATTTTATTTCAGTTTTGACAAAGGAGATACTTTTATTGTCCAAAATGAGCTTGAGAATAATTGGTTATGGGTAACTGCAGAAAGAACTAAGGAAAGTGGCTTAGTTCCTGCTCAATTTGTTGAGGAATTGGTAGGTGTCGAGTAATTAGACTTAAAAATTCCTTTTGTTTATTGTAATTTTGATTTTATTTATTTAATGTTAAAAGTTAGGGTTAGGGTTATGAATTAGTTTTGATAAGTACACCAATCAGTAAGATAATTGGACAAAGGAATAATTTTTTCTATGAAGTTAATGATTTTTTATCCAATGACCCAAATGTTTATTTCAAACTATTTTAATATCATCATGCTTTTCACAAATACTATTGTAATACTTTGTCCACTTAGCAACTAGCAAACTCACCTACTACATTGTCTTGCATGGAAACCTTTTACATGAATAATTTGTTGTGTAGATTCATAATCTGACAGCCAATGTAACAAGTTCTTATATTTTCAAGACATGCAATGGAGACCCAGTGGAAGCACTTCCTTATTTCCATGGCAACATTACAAAAGATGAAGCAGTAGATAAACTTTTAAAAGGTAACAACGTTTGGTGTCTAGTTAGTAGAAAACAATATTATCACTAAAGATTTAGCTTAATGTTGTTTTTTTTTTTTTTGTATACAAACAAATGAATCTCTGACATTTATTTCTAGCTGGTGAAGGCAGTTATTTAGTTCGACCAAGTGAAAACTCCCCTGGTGATTATTCATTATTTTTTCTTTGTGGAAAAGAAGTGAGGCGATTTAGGATTGACAAAAAAGGGCGCTACCTTCATTTAGGAGGGAGATATTTTGACAGGTAAAAGCAAGTCAATGCTAAGGATTTAAAATAAGATTATTATTTAAATAAAGGTAAATCTTTGGCTGCCTTCTTGAAATTATTTAATTTTATTTAAATTCATTCTGTTTGTTTGTATAATTGATAGCTTGGATGATATAATCAAGCGTTATACATCAGAAGAAATAGTGGAAGGGTCCAAACTAATATCAGCTGTGTACAGATCTAATAGAGTAAGATTTTTGTTATTATGCATTTTAAAAATTCATATGTTGTCATAAGGTTAATTTGTAATCAAATAGTTTAAATTTTACTCTCAACGAGACTGTGTCAATGTAGTCTCTCAAAAAGTTTTTTTTTTTTTTTTTTTTAATGTAAATTAGTCTTACTTAGTCTGTTCTATACCTTTTTAAGTTCTCAGAGTGAATTGACATCCTTTTTTTTTTTTTAATCATCACTTTGTAAATTAAAAAAAAAAAAAATTAATATTCACATTACTTATTAATTTCTTCACCTGCCTTATTGCTTTGTAATTACAAAACAAAGTTAGTCATTTAAGCCCAAATATAGATGTACAAAAAAATCTCTGGAGTCTTGTCTAAATGAACCTAATGGGAAAGGCCATATTATTTATTTTACTTGTATAATGCTAGTTTATCTAGACTTAATAAACCCATTTGCTATTTTTAATTTAAAAAAAAAAAATTGTCAGTCAATAAATATTTTCTGATGTGCTAATTTAACTATTGATTTTATGTTGATTACAGTTCAAATATCAATGATAGATTTGAAATTTATTTGCAGATTTATCTCGTTCTTAACAATGTGTATATTATTTTCATCTACAGCATTTTAGTAATATAGATGATCGGTTTGAAGCAGTGGATGGCACAGATGAAACATACTCCTCCATCAGACAAAGCTCTGGACCAAGTTTGCTGACACGCAGCAATGATCGTATTGATATGACTGGCTTTCTCAACAAACGTAGTAAGATAGTAGTTATTTTTCAATTTTTAATCATTGATTGGAAACATTTTCTATGATATTTTTGTTCTATCAAGATTTTTTGTTTCAATCTGTGTTCTTAGGCGATAGAAAAAAGATTTGGAAGCCTTTCTACTTTGTTCTTAATGGAACAGATAAATATTTGTATTATTTTGAAAATGACAAGGTAATAAAAATGTTTTCCATTTCCTGTATAATTTGTTTCACTTAGACATATATATCTTTATACTTCAACATTATACTTACACTCATCATAAACCATTTCATTTATAAATATTTATTGATAAAAAAAGTTTTGGTGTCTGTAGACTTAACATTTAAAAATAAATGCCCATTATTGTAAATATTGTTATACATTACAATAAAATAATAAAATGTTTTTTTTTCTTGTATATATTCTTTCAATGAAATTGTTTACTCTCTCTAGAAATCCAAACCCAAGGGAATCATTGACCTGAGTTATAGTGCCCTCTACCCAGTTCATGATAGTCTTTTTGGAAGGTAACACTTTATTTATTCTATAAATTCAAATAAAAATCTTTTGTTTAAAGTATTTTAAAAATATTTTCTCATTATTTTAATTAATAATTTTAATTATTTATTTTCTCATTGTACACAATGTGGATAAACATTTCTTTATATAAAGTAATGATATGACATTTGTAAAAATAAATATATTTAAGAAAAAATCTTTCATTGTTGTTAAATTTATATTTAAGTAATTTATGAAAGTTTGGTATCTACTATATATATCTTATGATGGTAAAAAGACTTATTCCTATATTTCAGGGCAAACTGTTTTCAGATAGTTAGTAACTATGACAATATAAATGAACAGATTTGTTATGTTTGTGCTGACAGCTCTGACTTGACACAGGTATAATGAAATTATTTTATCTGAAATTTGGTCTTTCTATACAATGTATAATATATTACATTTATCTTCCCAGTCTTGTATAAGAGATATTTGTAATACGAAGGTAGAATAACCCCTGAGAGATTACTAGCATGACATGGCCTAAATTGTGCAGATGTGCCAAAAAAACAAAATACATATACCTCTAGAGATCTAGCTTAATAAAAAAAATAATTTGGTTATAAGAATAAAATTTTTTAAAAATAAAATGTTAATATTTAGCTCTTATTTAGTACCTGGCCATTTCTGTTGGCATGTCAGTACTTTGGAATATAGAAACTTGCAGCTTTCATTATTACTTAAGTTTCTTAAATGCTATTCTGAATTATTCTTATTTTAGTTACAGGTAACCTTATTTTCTTGACAAATATAAATTAAACTATTTGTAAAAAAAAATCTTTCAGAAATGGATTCAGTTTCTAAAACCTTACTGTGACAACTCAAGAGGTACCCGATCACCTGGTCACCATGCTGCACTTAAAGAATTTCACAAACTGGAAGTCAGTATTCTAGATGCTCACAGATTTCCGCCTAAATTTCTTAACCACCCTTACTGTGTTCTGGCCTTAAATGGTGTTCGTGTTGGCAAGACAGATGTGGGAGAAGGTTCAAATCCTTTTTGGTCGGCTGATTTCTTTTTAGAGTAAGTTCGCTTTAGAGATTTAGCTCTTTGATTTTTTTCTTAACAATTCAATAATGCTTACACTATTTTTTTGACTATACACCATTGTAAATTTAACACTACACATTAATTGAATTATTCATGACCTTATTTTTCTAGTGATATTCCACCAACAGTTGAATCCTTTACTGTTCTGTTATTCAACAAAATAAAAAGATTGAAAGATACAGAGATTGGTAATTTGTTTTTCCCCATTACTATTTACACAAAAAATGTGTTAATTCAAAATAAAATATTTTAATAATTCATTTGAAAATTAATACTATGTGTTTTCAGCTTCAGTGACAATATCCTTATCAGAACTTTCGGGTAGAGGGTACGTTGATGATGCTTACACATTACAGCCTGTTGCTGGCACTAAATATGAAGTAGGTTCACTGCGACTGAAGTCACGTTATCAGCATGAAATAATTATGCCCCAGGATGAATACACAAGCTTAAAAGAGGTTTGTAATAATAATACTATATGTATTTTTAAAATGTGATATCCTGCCATATACCATATTTTCTTTTGACCTTATATGTTTGTCTGAATTGAACAATGCCATAGAGTAGCCAGTTGAATGAGTTTATCATAAATAAGCTTGCTACTCATCATTACTTATGGATCCTGAACAAAAGTGTTCATTTGAATTGGCTAACAAAAGTTTTGACTGTCAAGTCTCTTCTCTCTGCAGCTGCTCATGTAAATATATTTTGAGTTGGGTGAATCCAGTCACCAGTCCTGATTAAAGCTCTATCATTGAACTTAGACAATCTTTAGGTGAAGCAAATCTAAGAAAATTTGCAAACATAAATTATTTTCATGAAGATGGTTGAAATAAATCTACACAATCAAACTACTCTTCTTGTTCTCTCTGTTTTTACCTTCTTAAACAACTAAGTCCATTTTACTGTTTCATAGAGAGAATGGAGGAGAAATCTGAATCTCAGATAAAATGTTTCATTTTTTATTCCATTGCATTTTATCGCTGGATGATTTTTACTAATATTTTGCTTTTACATTGTATTGCCAGATATTATTAAATGATTTTTACAAAAATTTTGCTTTTACATTGTATTGCCAGTTATTATTAGATGATGGGTACGAACATATTCTGACCTTAGCCCAAGTTTCTGGAGAAAGTGAACGTACAACACTTGCCTATGCCTTGCTGCAAATTTTTAGGCATGAGAAAAAAGAGGCTGGACTTTTATGTACATTGAATGATAAAGAAATTGAAAAAGAAGGTCAGTGGAATGTATTTTATAAATATCAAACCTTAATGCATAACAGGTATATGCTCTAATCAATCTAAATACCAATGCTTATAGAGTGTGTCATTTTACATATGGGTCCGATTTGTAGTACAAAAATAACAAACACTTTTCAGACCTTGCTATTTATAAAGCAGATTATGTAAAGGTTTTGATTGTCCATGGTTAATGATGGTGTCACCACCGCCTTTCCAACTAATCATAGTTGGGTGGATTCAGGGGCATCCTAAAAATCCTGAAATTTAAATTCCAGTCTTCACTGTGATTTGAATGAGACATCTCGTTTTGGAAGCCAAGTGCTTTAGTACTCAGCCACTGTGGTGATTATGTCTGTATATAGGATTGTAAACAGCATTTGATAAAACCTTGTTGTAAGATTTAAGGAATTCTATGTTTATTTATTATTATTTACTATTTTTTCATTGGTCCATTGGTTGGGACAGAGTGGCAGCGCTTGGTGTTTTGTTATTGTTATCAGAGGCCTGAGTTATTGGGCCTAGTCATACAATATAAGTAATATAGAAGTCAGTTTTCATATATATTTTCTAGTTAACATTTGATGCATTGTCTACAACTACAGTTATCCTGATTACTTTTATTAAAGTTATACTTTTGTTGTTAATTCATTTCTGGCGTCTCTTTGAGTTATTGAAAGAAGTATGTTATGTGTCAAGTATAATCCAAGTAAGGAGGTCACAACAATCACAACAGCCACCATATCCCTTCCAATCTATAGTGTTTCCCAACAAATCACATAGGTTTTTTTTATTACATGACATTTCTTATTCTGAAATGTATTCAAATATTCATAAATTGGTTTTTGAAGTCACTTAATTTTAAAAGTTTTCTTGAAACAATACTAAGCAAACTTTTCTGACCTGTAAACAATCTTGTGTTGCTTTTGCACATTTCTTTTTCATTGTTCGTGTAAATAATAAAAATAGTGTGTTGTCTTTTACATGTTTATTTTGTGTATTGTGTATACATTTCTTATCAATATTATATATTATTGATGAGGCATAGGAGCAATAACTATGGCAACTAAAAATTGGGTTAAACAATCAGATAAGTTACAGTGGTAAAAATGAGTTGTTGTTTTTTTCAGCTGAGGTCTCTACTCTATTTAGAGCAGGCTCTTTAGCAACAACACTTATGGTGCAATACATGAAGATGACTTCTACGGCTTTTGTCCAAAAAGCTGTTAAAGAATCAGTTCAGAAAATTGTTGAGCTCAAGCAATCTTGTGAGGTATATTTCAAATATTATGTTACATTCTTTGTTGGGATTGTTCTTGTTATCAGTTAGCTTAACTTATTTTCTACTTTACCTAGGCATTGTATAGAAAGAGTAGGCATTCTATCAAATGACTAGAACTACTTCAAGCAAAGTATAAAATGTCTTAGCTATATTAATTAATGTAAAAAAAAAAAAAAAAAAGAATTAAAATAAAAATCGGGAAAATACCATATACTGGTAATTGCTTTTTTATAAATCTTATTAATGCCTCTAAGTTTTTATGGATTCTTGTATTTGGGTGCAGACTCCAACATTCTACCTTTTCCTCAATGGCCTAACTAATAAATGTCCTGAATTGTGTCATATATTTCAGAGATTAAACTGGATAGCACTGAAGGGTTGCTTAAGAGAATTAAATTAACTTGCACTGTTTTTTACTATTATCACATCACATAGATTCAAATCTTGTCAGGTTTCTTCTAAGTAGTTCTATTAACCATACTGACATCATTCACTGCCAGTTGCTTTGCTAGTGAATTCTGCAAGACAAATAAAAATGTTTATCATTAGCTCTTATGACATACATAGTGCTTTGTTGAATCATATTTGCATGTCAGAAAGTCCTGATACTTGCACATACATTATCTTTTTCCATTTTTCATACAACATGGTGTGGAGCATCTGTATCAACAATATACCCTGCAGAATTAAATTAAGACAAGACAAACATAATTCCCCTCTCCAAATTAAAATGAACTCCAGAATCTTGAAGAACACAACTGTTCATGTTTCTGCCAAATAAAAGTCAATATTTAGAGAAACTTATGTTATTATTAATAAATACTTTTAATCGTTTTATACTTTTGTCTTAAACAAGTATTAGTCATAATTTGAATGCCTAGGCAAAGTTAAATCTTATTTCGCTCAAAATTGCCTATTGAATGCCTAAGTATTTGTTACCTATACAGTGCATTCAGAAACAGAAACAGATGACCTTTACATCATCTTCTCTATAGACCACAAGGTCTAAAGGGGAACTTTACTTTTTTTTTTACAGTGCATTCAACACATTAAAATTTATCCTATTTTTTTTAGCTGGATCCTAAATTCTTAGAGAATTCAACTGATCAGCAATCAAATTCTGAATTTTTTCTTCGCCTTCTGACAGAGGTTGTGGAATCCATTTTTTCATCTATAGATGTTTGTCCTGTGTAAGTTTTGAATGACATGATTTGCTTTAAAATTTTTTTTAAAGGTTTAAAAAAAATTATCCTACTTTGAAGTGTAAGCCTTAATAGTAGAATCATTCAGATGAAATTTCTTTACAATCTGACATTTTTTTTTTCTAAAGCACACTACGCTATGTATGCAATTGTTTACAAAAAAGAGCAAAAACAAAATGGCCAGGTGATGAAACTGTTAAAACTAGAGTAGTAAGGTAAAAGTTTTATTCTTGTACCTAGTTGATTGCAACTTGTCTTTTTTTTTTTTTTTTAAACTTATTTTTTTAGTACTTGAAAAAATATTTTTTTTTTTTTTTTTTTTTTTAACCATATTTTGAGCTACGGTCATGTTCTCTTTCTTTAACAGTGGTTTTATTTTTCTTCGGCTGCTTTGCCCTGCAATTTTAAACCCAAAGTCTTTCAATTTAGTTACAGGTAATTTTGTTATGTTTAATATGTCTACTAAATCTTTTTGATGAAAAAATCTTACTTTGAAGATTTTCAATTAATTTTTAGAAATTTCATATAATTTTATAGACATTAAAGTTTTTTCTCTGTACTTAAAAAATAGGAAATAATGTTAAGACTAATTTCTTTTCCCCAGAAAATCCTTCTGAAACGGCAGCAAGAACACTCAAACTTGTAGCAAAAGCTTTACAAAACTTGGCCAATCTTGTAGATGTTGGACCAAAGGTAAAAAGTCTTTTTATGTGTTTAATCTAAATGTATTTCTTAGCCCCCTTTTTTTTATTTTACATAACAAACTTATTAGATTTTTCTAGTTTTCAGTATACTAAATAAATTTGAGCCAGTCTTAGGACTTTTTTTTACATGGGTTTCAATTTCAGGAAGCTTACATGGAAGTGGTTCAACCTTTTGTCAAGAAGAACAAAGACAGAATGATTTCATATCTTGATGAGCTTTCAGTAAGCCAAATTTTAAACTATGCAAATAATTATTTAAAAAATTTGCTGATTTTTTTTCTTCAAATTGATCAAACTGTTTATTTTTTATTATTTTTATTTTTTACTGTTAAGCTTGTTAAGCTTTTATATTTTTGTTTTAAAACTGAAATAATCTTTTCCTCTTGGTTTCTTTTTATTATCAGTCTTTTTTTTTTTAAATTGTACTATGTCACACTATTTTTGTGTAACATGTCTCACTCTAAAACAAGTTTCATGTCTGTCTAAATCATCAGCAGCATCATCATCTCACTCTAAAACAAGTTACCAATTTTCATGGCCTAAAGTGTGCCGATGTGCCAAAAAACTCAAACTTACAGAGAGAATCTGATCTATTCTTTTATGTTATCCAGCCAGCTTTTCTTTGGACAACCTTTTCATCATTTTTCCTCCACTGTACCTTGAAGAATGACTTGTGAGTGAGTCATGTCTTGCAATATGACCAAACCAGCTGTTTCATCTATTCACAGTATTGAGGAGTCCTTCCTTTTTGCCAGCCAGAGTGTTGACTTTTAAATGTTCAAACTCAACCTATTTTCTTGGTATTTGATATCCAGAATTTTTCTTTAGGATTTCTAATTACATCATCCATCCATCCTAGTGGCGCTACAGCCCATGGAGGGCTCTGGCCTGCTTTAACACATCCTTCCATTCAGATCTCTCCTGGGCCTTTCATCTCCACGCCCTAACCCCAAGCTGCTTCAGATCTGCTTCCACATCATCTATCCATCGCATTCGGGGTCTGCCTTTGGGTCGCCTGCCTTTTGGTTTTTGCCTGTATACGATTTTCGCCCCTCTGTTGTCTGACATTCTTTCAAGGTGACCTGCCCAACGTAGTCTGTTCTTTTTTATTTGGTTCACTATTGGTGGGTCTTCATACAATTGATATATCTCATGGTTAGTGCGTTTCCTCCACCCTGTTTCATCCTGTATGGCACGATAGATTTTCCTAAGAATTTTTCTTTCCCAAGTTTTAAGTAAATTTTCAGATGTCTTTGTCAGTGTCCAGGTGTCACTTCCATACATTGCTGCTGGTCTTATTATGGTTTTGTATATTATTTTCTTTGTTTTCCTTGAAATCGTTTTGCTCTTAAGTAAATGGTGGGTGCTATAAAAGCCCTGTTGCCTCCTGCTATTCTTTCCTTTATTACTGTTAGTAGGTCATTTTTGAAATTAATAGTACTTCCTAGATATTTGAAAGTTTGGACGTTTTCAAATTTGTGGTCTTTGATTTTGATATTTTGTCCCTCTGTTTGATTGTCTCTTGTCATTGTGATGTACTTGATTTTACTGTCATTGACCTCAAGTCCTGCTGGTTGAGATGCTTCTTCTAGTTGTATGAAGGCTCTAGCGATGTCAGAGGTTTCTTTACCCAATAAGGCAATGTCATCGGCATAAGCAAGGTATTGTAGATGTTGGCTGTATATCGTCCCTGTTGGTTGTGGACCCGTGTTTTCTCTCCTGAAGTAGTTAGTAATAGTTCCCCTTGTGTTTATGTGTAAATTTCTTATAACTCTCTCCAGTGTTAAATTGAAAAGCATGCTGGAAAGTGTCTCTCCTTGTCTTAATCCTCGTTTAATCCTAAATTCCCGTGAGTGTTCTCCTTGTATTATGACTTTGCTTTTTGAGTTGTTTAATTTCATATGTATAAGTCTTGTCAGCTTGTTGGGTATTCCAAAATCCTGTAGGTATATAGGTATTTCCTTCTGATACTATCATAAGCCATTTTATAGTCTATAAAGACTTGGTGGATTGGTATGTTGTATTCATTTCATTTTTCTAGTATACATCTTAGTGTGAAGATGTGGTCGGTTGTGGATTTGTTGGGTCTGAAACCACATTGGTAGTCACCTAAGATTTCTTCTGAATATTTTCCAATTCTCTTAGTTATAAGCCTATACAGTATCTTATAAGTCACATTTAGTAGAGAGATTCCTCTGTAATTACAGCACTTTAACTTGGATCCTTTTTTGTGTATTGGGGTTATAAGAGCCGTTTCCCATTCTGTTGGTATTACTTCTTCTTCCCAAATTCTTGATTTGTGTATTTGTCTGTGTATTTGGGAATGTCTTTCCCTCCATATTTAATTAGTTCTGCTGTGATGTGGTCCTCTCCTGGTGCTTTGTGATTCTTCATGGTCCTAATTATTTCTGATGTTTCAATAAGTGTTGGAGGGTTCACTAAGGGATCTGGTCCCCCATGTGGCAGTTCATATTCTCCATTGTCTCCATCTTCAGTGGTATTTAGGATCTCCTCAAAGTATTCAGCCCATCTCTCAGTGACCCTGCTGTTTTCTGTAATAAGGTGACCATCTTTGTTCTCACACATGTGTGATCTAGCTTGAAATCTGTTCTTTTCATCTTTAATTTTCATATACATTCCATTCATGTCTCCCTCCTTTGCTAGTTCCTCAATTTGAGTAATCTTGGACTTTTCCCATTCCCGTTTTTTCTTTCTTACAACTTTTGTGGCCCTTCTTCTTGCTTCATTGTATTGCTGTCTAGTGTTCCTGGTTTCTTTCTGTAGCATTATCATTCGGGCATTGTTCTTCTGTTCTATAGTTTGTCTGCATTCATCATCATACCACCATATTTTCTCGTTCTTATGTTTAAATCCAACTACCTCTTCTGCAGTTCTTTTGATAGCATGCTTTATTATTTCCCAATGCTCATTTATGCTATTTTCGCTGTCCTTTTCTAATGTTGTCAGTTGCGTTTGGAGTGCCATTCTATAAGTTTCTGCAACAAGTGGATCCTTTGTGAGTTTTTGACTATCATATTGCTGTGCTGCTTTTCTTTGGTAATTGTGTATGGTACTTATTCTTTGTCTAAGTTTAGCTTTTACTAGTAGGTGGTCTGAGTCAGCATTAGCTCCTCTGAATCTTCTTACATCTAGTATGTCTGATCCATGTCTCTTATCTATGAGTATATGATCTATTTGATTCTGGGTGTTGCCATTAGGTGAGATCCAGGTAACCTTGTGAATATTCTTATGTTGGAATTTTGTGCTGCTGATAGACATTCCTTTTCCTGATGCAAAATCCACTAATCTTATGCCATTATTGTTGGTCTCTTCATGTAAGCTTTCTTTGCCAATTGTTGGTCTGAATGCTGATTCCTTTCCAATTTTTGCATTGAAATCTCCTAGGACTATTTTGATGTCATGCTTTGGTGCTTCATCATAAATTCTTTCCAGTCCATCATAGAAGGCTTCTTTTGTGTTATCATCTGCATCTTCAGTAGGGGCATGAACATTGATAAATGATATGTTGAAGAATTTTCCTTTCAAATGTAGTGAGCAGAATCTATCACTTACAGGTTTAAATCCAATGACATTACCTACCATTTCCTTTTTAACAGCAAAACCTGTACCTAAGTTGTTAGTGCTTCCACCACTATGAAATATAGCATACTCCTTGGTTCTGAGAATGTCCGAGTCTTTCCACCTGATTTCCTGTAGGGCTACAAGGGGTATCCTATATTTCTTTAACACTTCAGTAAGTTGGGCTAGCGCACCTGCTCTATAAAGGCTTAGCACGTTCCATGTCGCAAAACAAAGATCATGTCCTTTTCCAGGCCTAGGTCGTTTTTCGTTGAGATCTGTCCAGGTTTTCTTGTGTGTATTAGCTTTCGTAACAGTATTTTTTATATGACAGAGTTGTTAGCCCTATGCATAACCATCTGGGGGGCTGCCCCTTTCAGCTCTCTGGATAGCTGCCTTTATTTTCGGGTAAGGTGCCCTAGCCTTAGTGGATCCCTCCACTTCCTGCAAGGCAGCAGGTTTGATTTTGGTCCACCCCGGATATTTTATTTCCCCGGTACCCACCATATCTGGAGGGCATTCCCCTATCCGCCACCTGGGGAGGCACTCAATGGGAGATCAAAAACTCCACACGAGATTTCTAATTACAGCCATTTAAAAATTCTTCTATTATGTGAAATATCTAAACTTATTTGTAAAATTTTTAAGATTAATTTTGATATAGCTCTGTTATTAACAAGCTAATAGTACTCTAAAAAATAAGTAGAAGAGGCAAAATTTTTTTTTCTTCATTTTTAATTAAATATTATTTTCAATAATGATTAAAATAATTATTGTAGTTTGTCTTCTATGTTTTTACACTTGATTTTCTGAACTTGGTTGGAGAGGCTTCTAAAATCCTGTCTATTTTTAGAGTGTTCAACGTGAACCTTCAGTCCATGAAATACTACCTGGAGATCCAGCCCGTGAACTGGCAACTATACATCACTTGTGTGATACTCATTTGGAAGCACTTAAAGACATTATGCAAAGACAAGTAATTGTTTTAGTTACAATCTTTTCTTTATTGCCAAAGATGTCAAAAAGGTTATTAGTGTTTATGAACAAACCTTTTTGTTTCCTATCTTCTTTTCTTATAAATGACTTATATGCTTCTTCAAAAGTAATTACAAATGTGTGAAGCTAAGTGCAGAAACAATGAATGAGACATAAATAATAATAATAAGGCTTGCCGCCGAGTCCGAAGACTAATCAGGAGTGCAGTATTTCCCGTGGCTACATATATAAAGGCAGCAAGGTGTTGCCTCTCTAAATGAATGCATCATTTCTTCAAAAGAGAAGATAATTATGTCCTATGCATATCCATGAGTTAATCTTGTCATGCATATTAATAAGAGGCTTAAACTCTGCTAAGTCATTGGTGTAGCTGGCTGATTCATGCAATAGTACTAGGAAAGAAAGAACACTTGTACAAATTTGTCCTAGCATATGGACATTTTATTATTGTCTTACTGAGTATTAAGTTATGGTTCAGTGTATTATGTAGAATAAACCCTAATTCTTTTATTATTATTTTGTTATAATTATGGCAATATTCCATGTATTTCATTCTACTTAAACTGAGAAAGTGAAAACCTTGTGAAAATATTTTGTTAGAAGTTTCAAAAGAGTCTAGCAAAAAAGTTATAAAGAGAAGTTGAAATATTAGATGTTTCTGCTTTAAAAATTTTACTTTATATTCTGGTACTTAAGACCCAGGAGGATTACCAGCTCCCATCGCCTCATCGTGGGCACCTCCGTGGAAACAGGAAACATCCACCCGAGAAAGTGGATAGGCCAAGAACGAGAGCTAACATGGCTCCCAGTGAGCTACCACTGTATGCTCTAGCGAGTGTACCTGCACGTGGTGGGGATGTGAAAATGGCTTGCTAACCAGTCCGAAACCCCCATCACCCATTCCGCAATGGGGCCTATACAAGTGGTGATGGTCCCCTCATGGGTGCGATGGGACAGTATAGGCATAAGGAGGGCCCCCATGTGGGGCTTGGGCCTCCGGCCCTGCATGAAGGAAGGAACTCATGTCAGGGCTTGGAGGACCGTGCAACATGACAAGCCGGGTGTGACTACATGATCACCTAGTTGCCGGGGGACTCCTGACAGAGAAGTTGGTGAAGAGCCAATTTCTCATCTTGGCCACGGGATAAAAGCCTTTCCCGGGTCACATGGTTCATAAAAGGGATGCAATCATCTGGAACCATAAAGGACATCTGATTCAGGTACTTAAGACCCAGACATGTTTCTTAACCCCTCAAGGCATATGCATAGAAACTAAGACATTAGCCTATCAGTCAAGTGTAGTTTTAGACCCTGTTATTACTGTATGTTTAGTCCTCTTGGGTCTATGTTGCATTTGCTTTCATGGGCAAAGCTGTTAAGATGACATAATCAATACATCTTTGGAGTTCAATCAAATTTCAGTTCATTCTTCATGGGGTCTCAAGAATTATATAATGCTCATCCAGCACACCATATTTTCTCTTAATTTCAGCACCCACTTGTGCTAATTATAAGACACTAAGATTAGGTTAAAGAAAGTAAACATTTTGTTCATAGAATTGAAAATTAAAAATTTTTTGTTTGGCCAAGCTTAATATTTCATTAAAGTGTGTTTAAATATATTACCATTTAGTGGAGATTGTCTGTGTGTGAAGTTGGTTTAAGGTTTCTTTTCAGGACTTTGGGGTGGATAATTTTAAATCACATTATTTCATTACATGCTTTTTTTTTTTAGGCTTTGATAAAGAGAGCTCAACATTTTCAACTTTTTGTTTCTTTCTTCTTTGTCTCAGCTGTTAAATGTATAGTTCGTCCTTACATTATAGGTTAGCTTATTTAGAATATCCTAAGTGACACTAGCTAAGCCCTTTAAATGGTAGTTAGAGTCTGGTGTAGTGAAGCATACTGCACTGGCCAATTACCTACTGGTACCATTATAACACAGTGGTTAAAAAAAATATTTTTTTTTATGTTCATTTCAGGTTTCTACTAGAAAGATTGTGGTTGTGACAGAAATGCTGACTAATCATAAGAAGAGATACATGGGAGATTCATAAGACAAAAAGCAAAGTAGCCAAATAATTTAACTTTTTCTTGGATTGGGTCGAAGACTGGATTCTGCCTAAGAGTCATCCTTTTGGCAATATGGTTACTTTTATTGCTTGCCTCTTAGTGAGGAAGAGTTTCTGGTGATTTCTTGTAATGTATATCACAAAAAAAAAATATGGCAAACTGATATATGCCAACTTAAACATGTATGTATATATATATATATTTATATATGCATATGACCAGCACAACTTAAATTGTGTCTAGTACAAGTTTGTAAAAAATGGTCATGTCACTGGTATTCACATGAGATTAATATCAGGTATTAACCTGTATATGTACATATACTGGTATATACCTTTTGATCTGTTTAAATATACACACATAATTACATACATTCATATAGAATACACACACACACAAAGGGAGCTTTTTATGATCCAATGTTTTACATATATATATATATATATATATATATATATTTATATATATATATATATATATTTATATATTTATATATATATTGGGCGAAAGATGGGGAGTGATAGGTTCTACTTCTACCAGATCATATGTTAAGTTGGTAGAGGGTTAAGCATTCCTTGAAATCAAAATCCATTCACTTTTGGACAAAATATGTGTGTGTGTGTGCCCCAGCCTGGACAAGATATTGACTTAGGTCAACATCATCAAACCACTTCTGTGTATCAGCATGTACAGTAGTACTCTCCCCTTTCTGGGGATTTCATTGTACTGGCAATTTTTTTTTTAAACTTGCATGTTTTACCCACCCCTCCCTACTGTTTCAGGTGTTTTTTTTTTAAAAACTTGATTATTTTATTTTTCATAAACATACAAAAACAAGACTAAATGGTCAGATAATCACTTGTGACTGTATTATACATTTGTTGCTTTGATTGTGTGTAGTCAGTTCTGCAAGATATGCCATATGTAAATACTGTCCGTCATTTTTTAAATCTTGTTTGTTTTAATAAGAGAAAGACTGAGCAGAGTTGCTTACCTGATAGACTTAATCAAGTGGTACAAAAGTGATTAGAGTAATAATAGATACATTTTGAAAGGGGATCACTTGGATTATTTTGTTTTCTTTTACTGATATAGAACTGATGCAACTTAAAGATTATGTACATTGTCTCTTTGCCTTACACAGGTATTTGGTCCACTAATTTTGTACAATACCAGCAGTTACAATGAAAATCTTCAATCTGTATTAATTTCTTTAGGTCAGTGTTTCCTAAACTTTTTCACTAACAGAACACTTAGCACATTCTGAATATTTAGCGGAACACTTTGCCTATTTTTTTTTAGAGAGATTAATTCACATCGTGGCTTCTAGTTAATTATTACAGTAGTTAGCGGAACTCCTATTCAGGCCTTTCAGAACTCTAGGAGTTTGGGAATCACTGCTTTAGGCCTATTCTATTAAAAGATATTATACTAGTCAAAAATTTGTCATAAGGTAGCTGTGAACTTGTTCTTTATTACTCCCATTTTTATAGCTTTACCAAGTGGAAAAATAAACTTTTCACTAATAGACACTATCTGTCTAATACAAAGCTTACCTGGGTACTAGACTGGCTACTAGTAATGTAAAACAATCATTAGTTATTTGTAACAGGTGTGTGACAAGGTTTAGATCAAGGCTACACAAGCTGCTATTACTGCTTTGTAAGCCTAATTCTATTATATAAACTTGGTATTCAGGCAATGTCGAGGAGTTATGGTCTACCATATCTAGACTGTGTTATGGACCATACTAAGTTACATTTTTGTAATTAATGTTGTCTGAGTGAATTCTTATTTTAAGTATACGCTACATTAAAAAAAAAACATTAATTAAAAATGTCCCACCAGTGCCATTACATTTTACTCTTAATATCCTAATAAGACAAAATAAAAAAATATTTTTATTTTCTTTTAGAATGTTATTTCAACACATTTTAATGACTAGAAAGCAAATTTTTACGTATTTCTTCATTAAAATGTGATTTTTTTTTTCTTAATATTCTAAATATGACCGAATTTAGGATATTTCAGGTAAGAATATAATTTTTGGCCACAAGCTGGACTCATTATGCAAAGTAGGCAGCTCTGTTAATGCTGATTTGTTTTTTTGTGAATGCTGCCAGTTCAACTTCTATCCTCATGTATGTACTAAAATCCAATTTTTAAAATTATTAACTATTTGATCCTACTTTAAAAAATGTTTTTAATTTTCTAAAAATTTTAGTTTTAAAATATAATCCTTTAATTACAATTATATCTTTAATATAAATATTGCTCATATTGAAGTGGAAACATGGTTGCATTCAGTATTTAATCTACTTATGGATACTTTCTAATTTAACTATTTTAGAACCTGACAGTCACAGTTTGAAATGATCAGTGGAGTGTTCAGATGGTGAAACTGTTAAACATAACTTTATACCTCTAAAATTATAAAATTGGATAACAAGATTAAGGTTTGTTTCACAATAAATTTGAAGAAACAATTTTTTCAGATTCTCTAGGTATGGGGGAAAAAAAAAACCTTGCTAAATCCAAGTTGCTGTTTTTTCTGGACAAATTCTGTTTCTGCTCTGTCATGTGGTATTGAATGTTTTCTTGGCTAACAAATAAGGGCAATTTATTTAGTAAGAATTAAGTTGGTCTCATGAAGATGTATTGAATAAGTTATGATTTGAATTGTTTCATGGTTTTATTTTTTGATTTTTTATAAATTAAAACTATACTGGTGAATCTACATTCAACAACTGACATTGTGTGAATTAAAGTGTGAATTGTTTCAGAAAATGTCTATTAACTAATAAATTATTAGAATTATGGAAAAACAAATTAGTAAGTTATATTTTCTACATCATCCTCTTCAGTGTAGCTGTTAGGTGCTGTGGTTATGTATCATTCAAGTTTCCCTTAGACATATTTTTCATAAATAAGGTTTTTAAAGTGCTCTATTTTATTGGTAGAAATTGTGCTCCCAATCTGAGGATCTCCTCCTAACATGTATACCAATTGTAGTTAGAAATGTCAAGACCACATCCTGTCATTTAATACTAAGCCTCAACATTTGGTCAGCTAGAAATGCTCCAGTTTTGATGTACAAAAGTGTGTGCTACTTACAGATGAAGTGAACAGAAAAGGTTTCATTGAGTAAATATTTGTTGACCAGATTTTTTGTTATTCTACATTGTGACAAAAACACTGTGACATGAAGTTGCATTTATAAATTATAATTTTGTTTGTTTGTTATTGCTTCAAATGACATGTTCATGCCTCTGACCTTAACTGTTATCATTTAGACCATATTTATTGCATTTTGTCCTGTATTTTTAACTTAAACTGATTCAGTGATGAATTGGATACAAAAGACATATAGAAATTTGAATGGCTTTATGCAAACTTTGTGCCCAGACTTTTACTTTAGCTGTACATTCTTTGTTGTTTGTTTTTTACTGTTCTATGTTAGTTAATGGAAGGTCATCATTCCATCAACACACCAGTAACATTTTGTAATAGTATGTTGATCCAACACACACACACAATTGTGGGTTGTAACAGTGAACATGTTTTTATACCAATTCCTACTGGTTCTCCTTGAAAGTGCCATAGAGGCTGGGTGTCCAGTGAAGCAGAAGAGCAGTGACTAGAAACTGTGGACATTGCCTTAACTCTCACTGTATTTCGTCCATTTTGTTTGTATAAAGATGAATGAAAGTTTGCATGAACTAACACTAGAATAAAATAATGAAAAGTTTTGTGTGACTTGTTCTTCTGTAGCATCATGTTCTGTGTTAGTTCACTTATCTCTCGGTCTGTTGGGGCACTACACATGATCTGGTAACCGTCTCTCTCCATTCCTTTCCCTGTACACCTCCTTTTCACTGGTAGGCCTACTCGCGATATGGCTACACAGTTTAAGTTTTCGGTCATCAGATTATCGTTGGGTCCAATAGCCGTTGTCATTCTGTTACTGCAACTATTTTTTTTTTAAAATATACCACAACACTTTGGATTTATTAGAGCATCATTGTTTTACTGTCCTCTTGTGTTTTGTTCATTGTCCTCTATTGTTAGTTTCAATTGTTCTGTTTTTAAATACCCTACAATGTTACTAAAACCTGAGTTTCAGTTGACCTTCTAAACCTCAACACTTTTGAAACTTATTTTTCGTTCATAAATTCTTTCAGATGAAAAACCTTCTAGAAATAGTTGAGTAAATAGTACACGTCTCTTGGCATTAAACAACAAATAAATAAACTACTAATGGAAGAGACTAGCGAATCTTTAATAAGGCCTACAGCCGCAGCCAATGCATACAATATTTCTTGGAACATTATGACACCTCGTCCTTGGAACTTTAAAATTCCTCTAACGAAAAGAGTAATTCTTTTCAAGGGAGCTTTAAATATCTCGCCATTGCCTAAAGGTGAAAGAAATATGAAGATTTTAAGAGGATGGACTTCTGACACTTCATAACTCACATCTAATAACAGCGTCTCTGCTACATTTCCGAACGCGAACATCTCCACCGTAGGAAAAACTTTAATCCTTTGAAGTGGAAATTAAAACTAAGGTCTGTCTGATATATTTATTTCAATAATTTCATTCACGTGCAAATCAAGGTGACCCGACAAAATAGCGTGGACTTGTATACGATGTGTATAAAAGTACCGAATTATTAGTAATTTAAGGTCCTGGGCAGCATTTTTGTGTTTTAAGATATTCTGCAAATGACTGAAATGACATTAAAACAAAACAAAAAATATTGGCTCTATTCATATTTTACGATATCTTAAGTAGTTCTTTCAAAATAACTGAAGTATATTTTTCTGCGCCTTTTGTCGGGGTACCAGATATTGCCAGATATGTTGGTATTTAATATTGTTTACATTAGTTGAATGATACTAAATAATTGAAGTAATCTCAAAATGGACGATCCCATATCAAGGTTCCAGTACACGCGAGCACACTACTCTGCCTCATCGTGGCGCGCGTGTGGAAACGACCATTAGAGGAAGTGGTTAGGCTAAATGAATAGCAAAACAAAACCCCCGTGGGGGTGTCCACGGGTTGGCGAGAGCTCACCCATTGCACGGAACGAAGTTAAAAGAGAGCTTTCACGACCCTGTCAATAATCCATGCGCCGTTCCTCAAGGGACCGTTTACACTAATGGCGAGTCCCCCATGGTGAGCTTGGTACAACATAGGAAAATGGCGGAGGTTCCCGGTGCACTGGGGGCCAGATGCATTGGAAATAGCAATGCTTTCAATAGGCATTGACTTGGGTCTTTTCCAGACAGAACTGTGTGTTCACATAGGTTTTTTTTTTTTTTTTTTTTTACTGTTTGACGCTCAAACAGGTTTTTTTTTTCAAACTTAGAGCTCGAAGAGCCTTCGGCTCAGCCCTTAGACGATCTAACGGTTCCAGTACAATAAAGATTTCAATAACTAAAACAAAAGGGACATGTTTGACATAAATGAATTTATTTAAATCAAACATTTCTCACTCTTGAAGATCTTTGTATATATGCACTTCAGGTATGATGTCAAATATTGACTTGTACTCGGCTCTCACAAATGGCATTTGTTTAAGATAAGTGTGATACCAATGGTGATTGGTGAAAGCAATCGTTATTGGATCAAATCTGTTTTGTGGAAGACTTTTATATTTTAAATTCATACAAGCAAGAATCTGAAGCTGAGAAAGTGTTTGCTTGTTTCGACATATGGTGTTCATGTTCCACAGCTTAAATGGTTCGATGTTTGGGTAGAAATATTCCGAAGGAGCAATGTAGACTGCGTCTTCGCCTTTTTCTGAAGTTATTTGAGATTCATTCATTCTATAAATGAAGCTAACGAAATGAGGACCAGTGCTGTCTAGGTGGTGCCATTGCTTAGAAAAACGATCTAAATTGTCTACCAACAGCTTCATGAATGGATGTTTTGGGCGACATCCCATAATGGCATTGTTTATAAGATCTTTGAAATTCGTATCAAAGATTGGATGCTCAAAGGGTTCTTTCCCAAAAAAGCATGAGTATTTTAGAACCATCGGTAAAATTGATCCTAAAGCCTCCATGTCTAAGTCAACATAGACTCCTCCGAATTCATACAGAACTAAGTAGCGAATTGCATCGGCTCGTCGAATCTTTTCATGGTAGTTGTCGTAAAGATCTACAAAACATGGGTACCTTTCAAGTAGAAATTGCCTCGCACTTTTTTCTGTCCACAACCAATATTCCCAGTCAGGATGATGCGTGTTCCATGATTTTATCCAAGCAACGAAATCTGAAGGAACATAGATACCTTTCCAAACCTGATGAATAATTTTGGGAATTTTCGGAGGTCCATTGGAAGGAAAAGATTCTCTTTTTGTGATCCTAACAGGTTTGAAATTATCAGGTAGTTCTATATCAAAGTCTTTATATGTAACGTTATCTGATTGCTGCTTGGCTAACACGTGAAGCAGTATTATAATTAGACAAGTGAGCGCAGCTGCAACTATTAGTGTAGATAGGCCTAATTTACAGCGACTTATTCTTGGAAGTAATCGTAAAGAAAACGAGCCATTCATCTGTGGAAACAAGTGAAGAACTCGAATGAAATATCCAAGTTATTTCAATTACAATTGTCAATTTCAGAGCTATTAAAAACTTAAGACTTATGTATTGCAGACCATTGCTAAAGTATCACTTGTAAAAATGTTTCTGCCAAGTACAGAACCGGGAAAAGAAAGGGAGGAAAGCAAAGAAATGATGAAAAACAAACATTTTGATTTATGTGTAATCTAAATAACAACCTGAAGAAAGATGCTTTAAAAAACAACAACAACACATTTATTTAACTAGTTGAAAGGTGCTGCACCCACTTATGGAGCAATATATAAATAGATAGATAGAGCGGGAATTTAGAATAAAAACTTACACAGGAAAAAGAATCAGAATAATTATCTTAAAAAGTTCTAGCAATTTTTTTTTTCATTAAGAGGATGGCAAAGGTTTACCGCTGCAGAAGCGGTCTTAACAGTGAGCGGGGCCCTTAGCGAATGTTAGGCCTATACCAGGGCCACAATCGGATGAGGGTGATAAACGGACAAAAGATTATCTTTAATGAGGGATAACCTGGGTGCGGGCCCGGTTGCCACACTCGCCACCCATTTAAGGCCGCTTCTACTGTTGTTGCATTTTTTTTCCTGATAAGTCAATCGCTTCATATTATGCAGCCTATATGCTTCTATTTCAAGCTATCAAATAAAAAACAAATCATATGGTGTGAATTGTTGCCGGGAACACGAATTCTTGTAGGGAAAAAATGGCACCTACTCTTCACTGATCTAATCATGGAACTATAGGTAGATGTTTCATTTATGAGAAACTATCTTATAAGCACACCGACTCTACACTGATCGATTCAATCTATAGGTAGATGTTTCATTTATGAGATACTGACTATTTTTGTTACTTTAGAAAGAAACATTTAAATCTAATAATTAGTTCTCGTGAGCCACAATGCCCAAGTCTTTTATATGATTTCTCTACGTCCATTTTAAGCTATCGATAGTTAGATTTGATCTATGTTAATTTAAGATTAGGCATATAGACCAGTGCATTTCTTGTTAGTACAATACACTTACTTTGACATTGGTATCAGCAGTCCAACAGTTAACATAAAGACGAATTTAACGTTAACTAAGGAAAAACTTCTTAATCTAGTAAAAAAAAAACCACCTACTTTAGTGAGTAGCCTACTGACTACAATATCATTAATGGAAGAAAATAAAATTTATAGGCTCAGAGCGGGGAAACTCGATAGACTAGCTCATGGAGCAGACAGAAGTGTAGCTGTCCTTGGGGGAGGGGGGGAGGTGGGCTAGTGAAAGCACAACTTCTCAGGTCACATACATATTATATAACGATTAAACTTTCCAACCGGTAGAATAATCTATAGGGATTATTTATTTTAAATTTTGACTTAATTTTGAACAATACTAGACTCTCCTGTAAAAAATCATTTGTGATATCATCTACGCCTCTGGAACTGAGGCGTAATCATGCCAAGCACCCAAAACGCAGTTATCAGAATAATTAGTGAAGTCATATTCAAATATATTCAGGCAGGGATATAGATCTATTAGGAGCCTCGGGCGATTTTTCTTTGAAGCATATGTTTGTGTGTGTAGTGTTTATTTTTATAGGAAAAGTGACAGCGGGGACAGGAAAAGTGACAGCGGGGACAGGAAAAGTGACAGCGGGGACAGGAAAAGTCATTTCGACTATAAATGTAAACCTATTAGTTACTTTGCTTCCCAGTATTGTAGTGGATCATTTGTTGTAAGTAAATCTAGTGTGTGAAGGATAGGTTAACATGCATTAAGATTGTCCTTTTTTTTTTTCGGGTGATCAAATGTTCATGACAAGGAGGACTTAGCCTAAATTCCCCTTTCAGGGTCTCCCGTTAAGAAAAAAATATCATTTCTTTATAAATTTCCCTCTCGTAGATAAAACTTCTGAAGTCGGTTTTCAAGTAAAAATCGACCTTTTGTATCACAGATATTTCAGAAGCTTAACTTTGTTCAAGTTGCTAGTTTAAGTAGACCTGTGCAAACGGAGCTAAGGTTAAGTTGGTTAGAGAGTGGATATACAAAACTTTTAATTTTAAGACAACCGCCAATAAAAAGTGTCAATAATTCTTGAGATGCAACACTACGTAGATACACAAGCCCACAATGACCTTCTCTCTTTATCTCTTTCTAATGTTCTTATTTTCTATGTCTGTTTTAAACTTCTTTAACTTTTTTGAAATATTGTGTTGTAGGCCTAGGGTTTATATCGAGCACATTTATCAAAGGTTTATGATTGTTCTCAATGATATAATTACAACCTTTTGCTCTTCTTTCAGAAAAAAAAAAAAGCACCAGAAAGTTGTTTAAAAAAAAAAATTCTTATATAAACAAAATAAAACACATACTCGTGGAGTGATAAACAGTTCAACAACATTTATCTTTATACAATGTCTCTATGCTCAGCAGTTAATGACGATGTTAAGGACCAACTGCATTTATTGCACACAAATAATATGTCACGATCAAGTTTTTAGATTTGTCTGTTGCATTCCTAGAGATCTTAACAGAATTAAAAAAATATACATGCTAGTCTTCTCATAGACTTGGGCTTGAAAACTGATCCAGAATTGCACAGCTTCGTTTTTAATTATCAATACCTTCCTTCATTTGTTCAAATAGTTCATTATAAAGCACAACCAATTAAGCCAAATATATAAATAGGTATTTAAAGAAAAAACTGCAATAACTAATGAATGAAGACTACATACATTTAAACAATTTAAACTTTTATTATTTTTTAAAAATACAAATTATATTTCCATTTTAAAAGACTTTTTTGGCTTCTTATTAAAAAAAAAAGAACCTTTTGAAATGTGTATACAATCTCTGACATGAACTTAAAAACACGCAGAAGCCAGTTGCAGTAAATACATATAGATTTAGATCTATCTGATTGTGAGTTATTCTTGTTTAGTAATTGAAGTGTTAACGTAAAGACTGTGCAGCCGAAAAAAAAAAGTTAGCTTTGGTTACTTAATGATTAAGACCATTACATTCATAACTTAAATTGCCTATAAAACAAAAATAAGTAAAAATCAACAGCATAGATGTTTAAATTCTGTACTACTTGAAAAAAGAGCCAAAGAACTTGGCAAATTTATAAACTTAGCTGCTGTTAAATTATCCTTTCTTTTACTGTTAAAATGTAAGGTTCAGGTTAAAGTAACCAAAAAAACTTTTCTATCTATTGTTGCCTCACTTTGTGTTAATAAGCACATCCTTTGACAACAACAAAATTATTTCACAACTCTTTTTATGAAGTAATTTACTTTGATTCAACAAAGACTCCATAAAGCATAACATGGTTTACACATTAAGTTGGAAAATTTATAAATGGTATGATATGTACATTATTAATAAAGAAAAACTAAAAAAACAAATTTAAACTGTTTAATTTCTAAGTTTTAAGAACAGATCATGATTTCAACAAAATGAATATATTCTTATGTTACAATGATAAAAAAAAAGTAAAAATGGAATATCTAAAAGTAAAACTTATAAAAAACAATCACAGATAAACCTTAATAAAACACTTTTCAAATAAATTACAGACATTTATACTACATACAACAATTCCACCTTGTTAAGCCTACTAATGTCTATTTGCCAAGCTTCTAGTATTGAAAACCATGAATCTTTCAAAAAAACAACAACACCTACTTTAGTGAGTAGCCTAATAAGTTTTGAATGTTCTTCAAAATGAAGATTAATATGCCCTAGTCCCAACCAGGATTGCATGGGATCAAAAGGGGCAGGATGTCAACTTAGTACCATTGTGTTGCCAGTCCAAAGTAAATACCATACCAAAAGGCAGCAGCCATCCATTGATTAATGCAGGAGAGTGTCTTGAATTTTGATCTTTCTATGGATTATGGAATTTCTATCACAAAAATCTAAAAAAACATTGTTCTTTAGTATAAACAATAAATATTTTATATAAAAAAATGTATACCCAGTATCTAAACAAAATCTATTGAAATCAAATTAGACACAATGATAAGTCATTTCTAAAACATCACAACTTTACGGAATGTCAAAAATATTTATTATAAATATTATACCACCAAGAACAGTAATATTATGGTAGTAATTGCATGTTACAACAAAAAACTGAAAACAAAAAGCAACATTACATGGGAAGGAAGGCACTTGGAATAATGTAAAAAAATAAATTTAATTAACATAAAATGCAAATCAATAAGTCTTTCCTTGGTAATTTTGTTTTCGCTTTAAGATCTCTTATAATTAAAGTGACAGAACAGCTTTAATATATATATATATAACACATTGTTTTAACTGGTGAATTTCTCTGGTAAAATATTTTTAATCTCAAGTAATTTTCATATTCAAAGTTCAAAAGTAAACTCACTTTCATGCAGTTATCACAGAAATATAATGAAAAAACAAAACCACCAAAACAACAACTAGCTCTTAATAGCTTTCATTTGCTATCCTACTAGTACATTACTCTTCAAGATCATTATAAATATTTACTCTAGGTACAATATCAAAAATAGATTTGTATCCTGTTAGAACAGTTGACATTGTTTTAAGATAAGTGTGGTACCAATGATGATTCGCAAATGCAATTGTTACAGGGTCAAATTTATTTTCTGGAAGACTCTTATATTTCAGATTCATACAAGCATGAATCTGGAGTTCAGAAAGTTTCTGTGTATTTTGACACTTATTAAACATGTACCTGAACTTAGCTGGGTCAATGGTTGGGTAGAAATATTCAGATGGACTGATATAAACTGTATCGTCATCCTTTTCTAATGATATTGAAGATTTATATTGTCTATACATCAAAGTCACATAATGAGGGCCAGTACTGTCTAAGTAGTGCCACAGTCTTGAGAAGCTGGCTAAATTATTTAACAGTAGCTTCATAAATGGGTGTTTTTGACGGCACCCCATGAGAGCATTAATTAGTAGTTCATCAAAATTGGTGTCAATAATAGGATGTTCATACGGTTCTTTCCCTATGAAACACGAATATTTAAGGGTTAAAGGTAGAAATGACCCTAAAGCCTCCATATCCATATCTGCATACAATCCTCCATATTCATAAAGAACAATGTAACGAAAAGCATCAGCTCTTCTGATGTTTTCAGGATAGTTGTCATAGACATTGAGCAAATGTGGGTATCTATCAGCAATAAATTGCCTTGCACTTTTATCTGTCCACAGCCAATATTCCCAATCAGGGTGATGCTTATTCCATGATTTTATCCAACTCACAAACTCAGGGGGTACAAATATTCCTTTCCAAACCTGGTGAATTATTTTAGGGATTTTTGGTGTTCCACTTGATGGAAAATATTCTCTCTTTGTGATCCTAACTGGTTTGAAATCATCAGGTATTTCAATTTTCAATGATACAAAAATATCAGTGTCACCCGATTCCCACTTGAGTAAAAAATGAAGAAGAATAAAAAAGAAACAAGCAAAAATTATTGCAACAATTCTTGAATGTGAATCACTGTACCTACGACATTGCCATGGAAGCAATGAGAACCAACTATTCATCTGAAGAAGAAATAAGACAAAAAAAAAATTCAGTAAACATTATGATAATATCTTTAAGTAAACATTAATGATCTAGTAGAGTTTAAGTCTCTTATTTTCTTGCTTGACTAGATTAACGCATGGGAATAAGGATGTAATTATATTAATATATTCTTTTCTGAAGGAACATTGTAATTTATAAGGTATGTTAAGATATGACAAGTGAATTTCAATTACTATAAAATTTGTTATTGTTTATCTAAAGATATCTTTTATATAACTACCTAAACTACCTTAACTCCTGCTGTGCCAACGATACCCAATGATAATTATAAATCCTTTTAGTGTTTCCACCTTTAAGTGTATTTTTCCACTGGTGAACATAGCATTTACTACAGAGAATGCTTTTCACTAAGATCATTAGTTCCTGGCAGACACAAAGCAAACTAGATTTTATATAGAAGATCTATTATAGTGTCAAATCTACTATCTAGAATAGATCTAGATCTAGGTCTAGAGTCTAGTGACTAGTCTAGATTGTTGGCCTCCTTCAGTTGTAGAACGACTATGGTTCATCTCACGCACTTCCTCATGTGGCTCTGGAGCCCTATTTTGGAGAGACACTCCCGTCCACAAATATCGCAGGTTAAGGTGGCTTTAGCTTCAGTGGTAATGGAGCTGGCCATTTTTCATATTGTACGTTTTTCTTCCTGAGCTGAGACCCATGTTCTTTCACTGTCCAAAGCTTTCTTGGTCACTGTCTCTCTCCATCTGGTGCGGTCTAGAGCTCCTTTGTCTTCCTAATGGTCAGTATTGATGTTCACTGATTTGAGGTCCCGTTTTATTACACTTATGTAAAGGAGGTGGGGGCAACCAGTTTTTCTTGAGCCAGTTGCGAGTTGACCATAGAGGATGACTTTCGGGATGCGATTGTCCTCCATCTGGCGAACATGTCCAAGCCAGCGCAAGCTGCGTTGTCTGAGGGCTGTAAAGATGCTGGGAATACCTGCTCACGCAAGGATCTCAGTATTGCACACTTTTTATTTCCATGTGATTTTCAAGATCCTACGGAGACATCACAAATGGAATGAGTTTAGTTTTCTCTCTTGTTTTGTGTAGGTGGTGCATGATTCACTGCCATACAGTAGTGTACTCATAACGCATGCCGGCATGCCTTGTAGACTTCCATTTTGGTCACTGTAGGGAATTGTCTAGACACTCTACTAGTAAGATATACAATTGATTTACCTAGACCTAGGTCTAGACTAGTACTAGATCTAGGGCTAGGCGTAACTACTAGTACTAACTAGGTCCTACCTAGTCCTAGGCTCTAATTCTAATGCTCTATATAATAGACTCTATACTTAGATACTATACTCTATATAAAGTATATTCTATATATATATTGACTAGATTATAGATAGTAAGATACTAGAGTGTCTAGAGTCTGGATCTATTTTAATTCTAGTCTAGATCTATAATAATCATCTAGATTACAGTCTAAACTATAACACTCAATCTCGGTAGACTCTGCTTTCTCTAGATCTAGAATAACAGGGTAGATCTAGAAATTTACCTTATCCAAAATCTATTTTCAATAATAGATCTATATATAGATCAAATTTTGATTTTAACACTTATACTTAAATAGAGTCTAACTCTTTAAAACCAGAAATAGAAATATCATCTAAAACTTAGACTAAGTAGGCTACTTTCAATCTTATGTGCAGTTTATATAGATCTTGACCCCCCCCCCCCCCCTTTGGAACCACACACAAAAGTACAACAGTATGTATATAAAGGTAACGAAACTATATAGATCTATAGTATAGATTTCTAGATCTATTATCTAGAACTAGAGTCTATAGATCTAGATCTAATCAAAATGTAACGGCTCTTGAGACACTGATGGAACACGAGCTGATAACATTTCACTGATTAATGCCCCGTCTAGATCCTCTATAGAGTTATAGAGAATGCCCGTTGTTAAGTTTGTACAACAACGTCAACGCAGTTATTGGATTGCTCAGAGCACTAAACGATTTGGTTTTTTCAGCCAATATGAAATAAAGAACGAGATGGGCAGGTGATCTTTTTTTTAATTTTAACTTTGTTTTATGCCTCTCTGCTCAATCTGGTAAGGATTTGAGAAAAATCATAATTGAATTGTATAAAATGAGTCTATAAGGTACAATAACTGAATAAGGCATACAATTAAAATATATATAAATTTATAAATGGTTCAATTTTAAGTTCCTTACAATTTTATTTATTGCCCCCTTTGAATTGTAGAGGGCCTTTTTATAATCTCTATTAGAATACTGCTTTGTTTGGTCTCTTGAGGTCATCCATTCATCACAGGTGAGTATTATCAGCAAGGATATACACAGCTTAAATCTTATATATCTGATATAATATCTTATAATTACAGATGTTCCTTCAAAAGAGAAGATAATTAGATCTATGACCTATGCTTATAATAATCTTTATTGTCCATAAGGAAATTTGTCTTACAATCTATGCACTACATCAAACAAAACATTACAACTATAGAAAACAGATTATAGCCTACATTTACACAAGATTCACACAAAAGTTACATGTGAAATGTTTATATATCAGGTAGCTGAATAGGCCAGGGGAACAAAGGAGTTTTTGTGTCTGTATGTCTTTGTAATTGGTGTCTTGTATCTCCTTTGTGATGGTAAAATCACAAAATCCTCACCCAGAGGGTGTTTTATTTTTATTTCTGTTTATTTATCCATCTGTCAATTAGTCATGCATGTTAATTAAAGATTTTTTTATAGAAAAATTAGGAAATATAACTATTGAGTCAACAAAGCAGCATAATGCTTTTTCTCCCTGGTACTAAAGTCCCCCCCCCCCCCCCCCCCCCCCCGACCACAACCAAACATTCCAGCACACTTTGAATGAAAAAGCAGACATATTAGCCAAAGAAGTAAAATCGAACAAACACATGAAAATTTCTCTCTACTCAGAAAAAGTGAAGAAAATGATAAGAATAGAATAAATGAGAATTGGACCAGCTCACATCCCAATTGCAAGAAAAACTACACCTATTATAGGCTATCCTGACTTGACCAACAAATAATTTTTCACCTCAGAACTGGACACAACAGAATGAGACAACATATGTTTCAGAAGTTAAAAGTTGGAACTAGCAAAACCTGTCTTTGTGGAGCATCACCAGAGAATGCTGACCATGTCCTTCAAAGCTGCTTACTTTATCAAGAGGCCTGAACAAGACAATGGCCCCAAAACCCTCCTATTGAGCAAAAACTTTATGGAGAATTGGCTGATCTGGAAACCACTGCGTGATTCATTTTAGATATAGGATTACTGATCTGAACTCTCCAACATGATAATTAAAATGAACAAGAAGAAGTCAGACTTTTTCTTTAGTCATTGGTTTTCTTGGCTGATTCAGGCAACTCATTCCTTGCTCTAATGGCACTAGGAAAAATGCCCACTTGTATGAAGTTGTCCTAGAAAATGGAATGAGAGGAGGCTTGGTGGCTTAGGTAAAGTGCTTGGCTTCCCAACCCAGAGTCCAGGATTTGAATTCTGCTTAAGACTGAGATTTTTTATTTCAGGAACTTTAGGGTGCTTCTGAATCCTTTCAGCTCTAATGGGTACTTGACATTAGTTGGGAAAAAGTAAAAGCAATTGGTCGTTGTGCTGGCCACATGACACCCTTATTAACCATGGACCACAGAAACATATCTTTTTAACAATGAGACCCTTGGTCTGTAAGGGGAACAACTTTACATGGAGTGAGAAATGTGCTTTTATTTTTATGTCTTTCTGAATATTCCATTAGGTTGTCCTCTTGTATGTGTACGTTATGGCCCTATTATTTGTACAGTTTTTTAGTTTTAGTCCTCTGTAAATTAGTAACATTTATGACTTGAGAATATTGCTTTTACTAACAAAAAAAGGTAAAAAAAATATTTGTTTACAATTTTGTAACAGAGGACCAAACTCCATTGTATATCAGTGTCAGAGGAAAGGTTTAACAGATATGTACAGTGTGAAATGTATGAGAAAAAATGTAAGTGTAGAAAATATTTTTCTTCTCAAACTATTTTATTACTACACCAGTTAGTTTTAATTTATACATACAATCCTCTTTTTTTTTCTTTCAGTTAGTGAAAAAGGTTTCATTAGTTGATGCAGGTATCCTTCTCAAGCTGGACCATAAAAATTTGGTAAGTTTTTATATTTCTCATATTATCTAGAAATTTAGTGTTTTTTTTTCTACTTTTTGTCTAATTTAACAGTAGCTAAAACCATATATCATAATTAAAATGAACTTTTTCTTTTTGAAATAGCATTAATCCATTTTTAGAAAGTCAGTTTAAAGATAAATAAAAAAAAAATTAAAGAATATTGTTAAAAACATTGAGATCCTCAAGATCTTCACATAACCATGCATCATCTTATATAGCTGAGATGAATCCATAATAATCTTAGTAAGTCTTTGGAAAATGATCAATTTTGAATTTTGATTTGTTTGAAAAGTCAAGTTTTTTTTGTTAGGCAAGACTACAGGAAATATTTGAGACAAGAACAAAAATATATGTTGTACAGGAAATATTGACTGGTGAAAATTTACTTGAGAGGTAGGTCTACAGCTTATTGGAAACAGTTTCTTAAATTCTTCTTATTAGATCTTAATTAAAAACATGTAACAGATTTCTATTTCAAAATTAATGAAATATCAGACTAAAACATTAAAATGATGTTTTGCAATAAACAAAAAATTTTATCACTTTTGAGCATGCTCACCAAATTTTTAGTGCTAACTAAAGCTAAATTCTAATGGACTTATTTCATTCTTTTTTTGAGTTTGTGGTCACATTCTTGTTTTTGAATATCCTTTTAGAAAATAGGGTCTATGAAGTCTGGGTAAAGAGGTGGCCATTTTGTTTCTGCAAAGCAATTTAACATCCTTGAAACTTTTCACATTGTGTTCTTGTTGATTTATGCAGTTAACCATCTTGCTTTCTTGATCAGAATTCACAATTTAAGTGCTTTCAAGTTCACTTGCAAAGAGATAACATAATTATTAAAGTGGCACAAGTAGCACACCAATAAGTTTTCCATTCTGATGAAATGCAGGTTAATATTTACCAGCTCAGATTCTGTTTGTTAAATTACCTCAGAGATAAATGTGAGCTTTGTCATTAATTTAAACTTTGTCAATCAATGTGTGATTTTTATTTATTGTTTTTGATAATCATTCCAAGAGATGCATTAGATTATCTTCTACAGCAACTCATTGCACTAAGTACTCCCCCAATGTCCCTGCATATTTTTTAGCTGGTCTGCATGTTCATAACATAATTTTTCTACTGTTGAATAGCAAGATAAGGAAAATCATGGCTGTGTTGCTTAACAAGTTTTTACAAATAAGCTACTTTAAATGTCTAGCACTTTATAGCTACCTTATGAAACAAACAAACGAAGTGATCTTACCGTGCCAAATATAAGTAAAAAAAAACATTAAACAAACTTAATGAAAACCTAACAAGAGATGGAACTGCTGGATATTTTAACATTTTTATTGTCTGTGCCAGAACTTGTATGAATAGTTTTGTTTGAACTCTTGGTTGATAACTGACACAATATTTTTCTCTTTATTTATAAGGGTAGCTAATTTAGAAGTGTCCACCTATAATGAACTCTTGATAACAAAATTAGTGAGAGATATCGTGCTTGGAATCAAGGTAAGATTTTGTTTTGTTTTCCATGTTTGGTATATTCTTTCCGAATCGAAGGTTATTTACATTCTAGCCCAAATCTCCTGCAGGGTGGTGGGGAATGATAACGGCAGCGTTCAAACTTGGGATCATTGAGAAGCTTTAATAGTTAGGATTTTTTGTAGAATAATTTAATATTTAATTTAATTAAAAGTTGTGTCCTTTTAACTATCATGAGCTGGTCTTTTATATCACTTACACCATCCCCTACCTCCTTGCAAGTAATTTGACCTATGAACAGTCAACATATTGGTTAAAGACTTAACTTTGCTGCTGTCATCACAATTGCTTTTTATGGGTTGTACCTTTCAACATTGAGCTCCATCGTCTAAGTTTTAATTTGGCTGTTTGTTGTGCAAAATATTTTGAGCAATGATTATAGTTATGGTGGTATTCTATTAGCATATAAAGTATTTTAACATTTCTTTTTGTTGTTTTCTTGGTAATCTTATTTCTACATATATAGTTGTTTGTGTATTGTTTATTAATTCTATCTTGGCAGGTTTTTTTTTAAAATTATTTAATTATTTGTAATTGTGTAAATATAATTTTTCCATGACTTAAGCTGTTTTGTGTGCAATGTTTCAGTATCTTCACTTCTGTGGTGTGTATCTTGGAAATCTTAAGGTATGTGTTTGAATAGCTTATTTTAACTGTGAATGTCTTTTTGAAAACTTAAAACAGCTTCAACTGCACAAAGTATTAGAATTTTTTAAAATAAAATAGTAGAAACCTAGCATATTGACTGTTATCCTATTCAACAATTATCAGATAACAAAAGAAAACCTTCTTTTTTTTTATACAGCCAGAAAATTTAATATTCAATAGCACCTCTGATGATGCTCATGTTAAAATTAGTGAGACTTTTCAATCAATTTTTACTATTCATTTTTAACATTGACTTATGTAATTTGTTTTTTTTTTTATATCAAATTTTAAATTTTACTTCAGTGAACCTTTGAATTGTTTATACATTTATTGTGTTCAGTTTTGTCATTACAAAATCTTTTGGAAGCATATATAAAAAAAAAAAAGATTTTTTAAAAATGTGTAATGTTTGTAATTGTAGATTACAGTTCGATCATAAAGCTAAAAATCATTTTGACTTTTTTTTGATTCATCAAAAAAAAAAAAAAAAGAAAATTTGTATCATATTCTTTGGTTAAATGACAATATATTCTGATGTAAAAAAAGACAACACTATATAGGTTATTAAATGAACTCTAAAAAATACAAACGTTTCCCTAAAGTTGATGATAAACTTATTAACAAGTGACAAGAAACCATTATTATTGTTCTTTTAATTAATATTTAAATTCACATAAAGTTTCATAACTATCTGAAAATTATCTTTTTTTTTAGTTCAATGAAATATAATGAGTTACTTTATTATTATTTTTTAGCTGATTTTGTCATGTCGACCATTGTGGAACAAGAAGTTTTATTAGCTTCCATTACAAGGCAGCCCTATTACACAGGTAAGCTTAGAAAATATGTTTTAAGGAACATTGAATATTTAAGAAAAAAGCAACACCTAGAGATTATAAAATACTTGACCTTTCTGATTCGTAAAATAAATTTATGAGCAAGTAGGTAGGATTTTTAAGAAATTTAAAAGGAAGGATGTGATAATATTATGTTATTGTTACATGTTGTTTCATGAATTGTTTCTTGTTGTTTAGTGAAAACTACATGTCAGGATGTTAATTTATAAAATCAGAGCTCTAATGTCTAATCTTATTAAAGACTCAATTTACTTGTTTTAGTGTGGATCAGTCTACAGTAATTTAATTCTCTGTAGAAACCAAACAAAAGAAGTCATTATTTATATATGAACTTAGATGTATAGGTAGGTCTATTTCGTTTGATGTTTTTCAGATTTTCATTTATATAAGAAATATTTTTTTCTCAACAGCTCCTGAAATTTTAAAAAATATCAAAGCTGATTTAATTTCTGATATGTGGAGCTTAGGAACTATAGCATATATTCTGTAAGTATATTGTTTAAACATATTTAGACATCATTCACATCTTGATATAACAATAAAACAATAAGATCTTAGCAGGCCTTAAATTGTGTGTAAATAAAGCATGTCATTTTGACTTCTACGTACCAAGCATTTGTTTACTCTTGCTGAACCATCAATCAAAAGTCACTTCACTTCATGATTAGTTTAAACAATTAAAATGCCATTCTGACATTACATTTTTTTTTTGTTCTTTTATTACAGACTGTTTGGGGTTGAACCATTTTACCATGATGACCCTATGGCTCTGTATAAAAAGATCATTAAAGGCCAATATGAGTTTCCTCCCCATGATCAGGATGATTTAAGTGCAGGAGCTAAGGTTGGAATTTGTTTATTAGGATGTTTTCATTAATATTAAGTGAAATAAGAAAGTTCTAAATGGCCATAACAATAGCCTCCTTTCCTTTTTCTTTGCAATTGTCTTTGCCTTTATACAATTTTATATCTTTCTGGTAATATACTTTGTGCTATATGATGTCCCAAAATAATTCTTAAACAATTATTGATGCATACAATCATAAGGTTAATTGTAGACCTCTTGCAGTTTGTAGAAGTGTAAAATACTCAAGAGGTTCCCCAAATTATCTTGTGTCTCAGCTAGAATATTTTCAGGTATCAGTTATTTGGTACTATTAATACAACTAATTATTGATTAGTATTGTCTATTACACCACACTCATCTCTGATCTTGGAATCGATGATATTGACTTCATTATTATTGTCTACCTTTAGAGGAAAGTAGGATTCTTCTTTTAAAATTATCACATAAATGCTACATAGTCATTCAGATACAAATTTAACTTTAACTCTATGTTTATTATAACTTTTTTTTTTTTGCCAGCAAAATATTTTTCATTATACAGGGTAGCGCATGAAAAAGTAGCCCACTCAATGGGAAGGTAGGGAGGAAATGTAATTCAAGTAAGATGTTAATCCCTACTTACTACTGGACTGTTACAAGAGGGGCTGAAAGTGATCTCTTGCTGTGTGAATGCTTTGTTGTGCTCGTTGCAGCATATTAGCATAAACTCTTTGCAGTTCAGCTTCTGAGATACTTTGAACTTCAATGAGAAAGTTGTTCTTCAACTCATTATTTTGGCTCACAACTCTCACTCAATGCTACCGAGGGACTATCACAACACACTATATCCAGCAGACAAATACTGTGTTACTCTGTTGGAAAAATGTGGCACCAGATTGTCATATTCTATATCTGCATTATTCTACTCCTTCACTCTGGAATACTTTTTCATGCGCCACCCAGTACTTAAAAAAGGTTTTTCTCAAGGTTTTTTGTTTTCTGAAAACAGATGGGCCATGCCATCTTGGGTCCAATACTCCTTGCATTTTACCCTGAGGTATCAGTTTCAGTAACAATAGACCACCATGAAAAGGAGAGAAATGTTGGGGTTGTGGGGTGTGGATGTAATGGAACCTAAATGAAAGATATTTTGACAAAAGAAACAATGTTTTGAAAGGTCACTGTTGTCAACTAAATAAGCAGAAGAGCTGAGAACTTTGATCCTGCATGTCCTAAAAGAAGCACAAAAAAGGATACACTTTAAAATATGCAGAGCTTATCTATACTGTATTCTGTACACTCAATGCATCAAAAAAAGCTAGCTATTTATAATTTGCATACATTTATGGTCTTAACAACATCCACACTATTTTTCTTTGAAAAAACAATGTACTAATATAGAAAAACATTTATGAGGCATTTAATATTAATTCTCAACTTTTGTGTTATTAACATGTGAATTTGTATATGACTGTAACTCCTTTTATTAAAAGTTAAGAAACAATTTTTTTAAATGGATTAATTTATTGTAGTAAAGTGTTAGGTTTGAATTTAAAAGAAATGAACTTTTAGATTAAAGTATTAAAATGTAATCCAGAAATACCATCAAAATTGATTATAAACTGCATTTTTTTTTAGGAATTTCTCAGAAAGTTATTGTTAGTAGATGTTCAAAAACGGATGACTTCTGAAATGGCCTACTTAAACTACTGGGTCAACAGCATTAATGTGAAGACAAAGCCTTTGACTGAAGTGTTAATGAGAATGAAGGAGCTGAACACTGCTAGGAAGAATCGGGCCAGACTGCTTCCTATCACCATTAGTTTCTCAGGGGCCACAAGCATCAATGAAGGCTACTTGTACTTAGTGGAAGATGTGAATAAGACTGAGACCACAGACAATGTTCCACCTAACTCTTTTGACAGTGCCAATGATAATGTACAAGTGGATGTGAGCAGGGAAGTGAAAGACTCAGAAGATGCTGAGGCTCTGAAAAACAAGGAATCATTTCTGGACACTAAAGAAAAATATGGAGATACTTTATCTCCAGTTTAAGAATCCTTGAGGGGGGAAAAACTCATGTCTAGTTTGGGAAGAGTATTTTCTAGTCAGCTTTAGGGAAATCATTCAACAACTTCTGTTGCAACATCTTTAAAATTAACAGTCACTTTGTCAATTTAGTTTGAAAACAGTTAACAATTGGCTGTTATCTCGTATACTGGAAACCATCATGATTTTCTTCTTTATTAAGGGAGGTAATAACTTTCAATAAAACCTACCGACTGAAATAAGTTGTTGCCCTTTATCAAAGTTATGAAAAAAAAAATCCATGACATTGTTAACAAAAATAAACAGTAAGAAATAAAGAAAAAAAAATCCTTGCTAAAAATTTAAAACTGTATAAGAAGAAAATAAAACCATATCAAAATGAATGTCTCATTATTGTTGTATTTTATCGTTAGATTCGAATGCACTGGGGAATGTCAGGTACCAATTAGAGCTGGGTGGACTCAGAGGCACCCGAAGATCCCGAAATTAAAAATCCCAGTCTTCACCAGATTCGGACCTCGGTCCGACATAATTCGGGATAATGTCTCACACCATACAAATTGTAAACTGAACTTACGTGAAAAAGCGAAGCGCAATTTTCGAGTGTGTCTGGTTGATAAGTTAGTTAGCAACCAAAATTAGATCTGCCGTGGGCAGCGTAGTTAACAGGATGAGTCCAGTGAGTTGCAGAGGGTTTGGCGTAGCCATGACGTCTCGCACAGATCTCGGTCTATAGGGACGTCGCACCTAATAAGTTGAGAGGTGGGCTGTCGAATAGGCGGGCAAGTAGATTCGATAGCGCCAAGTAGTAGTGTTGAGTAGATCCACGTAGGCAGGAGATGATACTCAATATCAAATATGCAGTAGTGCAGTGCTGAATAGCACTAAGTACGAGGACAATAGGCAATTGATCCGATAAATAGGCAAGTGTAGTGCTGAATAGCACTAAGCACATAGGCAGGCACCTGAGGGAGGCTGCGGATAAATAAAGACAAGTTAGGACATGTCTCTCATGCATCTTATCGATGCCCTCGACTGAGGTGCATTCGTCAGATTGGTAAAATTGCTTTTGAGTACAATGAGGAGATGATGACAAATGGGATTTGGAAAACAGATGGCTGATAGTAGCAATATAAAAATGTACATAAAAGGAGAAATAATAAACTCAAATAGACAACGTAAGTTGGAAGAGAAAAAAAAAAGGGGGGGGGGGGAGGAAATGGGCGGTGGTCAGCGACCATGACGGTTTGTTTACATACGACCATCGGCCGAGAACAATGGAGCGCGCTTGAATGGAGAGGGTGTCCGTTCAAGGGGCGCAACTCTCGTTAGAGTAAAATGAGTAAAGGGGAGATAATTCATATCTCTTTTCTAAGCGCAGTATTAGTGCGCTAGTAAGATTATCAAGGCGGTCAGCCGAGATAAAGGAAATAAAATAAGATGTACAAATATATACATGGTTGCATCAACGATCAATTGAGTAACGTAGCATTAATAGATTAATGCATTACATAAATACATACATATGCCACGTTTATGTTGTCTACTTACGACAGTGAGAAATACACAATGCATTAATTAATTATAAATGAAATAATAAAATACACATGATAATACCCAGCGAGAAATATGCACAAAGTAATTAAGATGGAAATTGTGATTAAGTTCGGCTTACCACCAGGTATTCCCTCTAAAAGTAAGAATAAATGAAGTAGTCCAGACTCGATTGACAGCGATAGAGAAATAAGAGGGTCTGGCTTGATTTAATTACCTTATAAAGGCCTGGGAGAGACGGGCGGAAACAGGAAATGTCCTAGGCTAAGAATTATCTTACACGTGGGTGAAGTCCGACAAGAGTCGCACCTTGGAGCGTCACGAGGCGTGTTGACTCGAGTAATCTCTTTGATCTAAGAGAGACGTGGGAGAGGGGGGGGGGGGGAAAGATTTGTTTGCATTCCACCCAAGGTGGTGTCAACAGCGATTGTCAAACATCCGGCCGGTAAGACCAAAGAGATTGCGTGTTTACCTTTCCCCGATCAAGGGTAGATAAATGAAAGGACGCCAAGGTGGTGGACCAAGTCTAGCCTGAAGAGAAAAAGGTGGGGCGGGTGGAGAAATTGGGGATAGAGCGGAGAAATAATTAAAATAAAATAAATAAATAATAGTAAATAATGATTAATGCTGTCATAAATTTCAGTGACTCTGACAGCAAGTTTTTGACTTGTCACAAGTGACTTGCCGTAGTCCTTTAGACCCCCTATGGCGTAGGCCTATAGGGCGGCAACAATACTTCGCCATCGGACTCTATTCAGGGGAAATTCCCCTCACTTGAGTCAATGTCCATCCTGCTGTCTTTGCGTCTATCTCTTTGCGTCTATCTCTTTGCGTCTATCTCTTATCTCATGGTTGCTTTTGTCTCCTAGCCTTTCTCTTCCCTGTGAGCTCCAGCCCCGAGCCTGCTTTGCAAGGTTTTCACTTGATCTCGCATTGTATGGCCAATCCTGCCCCACGTGAGTCTTTTGACTTCCTGCCCTGTTGATTGTTTCCTATAGGCTAGTAAGAGATTTTGTTTCGCCCTCTTACGCCCATTGTATGTCGCAAGTATTTGTTGGTGAATTCCTGGATCGTGTCTGCATTGCTATTTGTAACTCTCCAATCTCTGCAGAGGCATCTATGTATATAATTCTCTTCATGGCTCAACAGTTTGGACACCAAGAAGTAAAAAAAAGATCACTCTTTTATTTCTACAAGTCGGACTAGAGTTACCCCACGTAACTTTAATGGCGAAAAAAAAATGTGTGTGTGGGGGGGAGAACAAGTAGTATTCACCCGTCACTAAATAGCAGGGCCGGATTTAACCATTGTGACCAAGAAGTCATGGAAAGGTCACTCTTTTATTTCTGCTAGTCGAATTAGAGCTACGCCACGTAGTTTTAACGTGTAACATGTAAACTACTCTGCATTCACCCGTCACTAAAGTGCAGGGCCGGACTTAACCATTGTAGGGCCCTATTTGAAATGCAGTTCGCGGGGGCCAAGTTTGGGTACGGATACGGATAATAAGTGAAAATTAAGAGTTTGTATTAGAAAATAAATTTGTCTTAGCATTTAATTCATTCTTTACTACTTACAGAATTACTTTACGAGCCTAGCGTGTAGCGAAGTCATACAGTATATCGTACAAATTCTATTTCCCTAAATAGATCTCTCTCAATAGCAAGATTTACCAAATGTTTCACTCTATCTACGAGAATTGTTGACCTCAAGTAATTCTTCATTAGTTTGAGAAGCTTCTTTCACCAAATTCCACAATTACGGGTATTGCATAATGCCTTTCTTGTTGTATTTCCTTGTATTTAACATTTTCGTAACTGTATTTGCGTTGAAATGGCTTCAAAAAGTGTGTCAAATGCATATAAAATTGTAACCATTTGGAGGTCAAAAACTATTTTGACTGTCAGATAGTGGAAGAGATTTGACCAAATGTTCAGTACTCAGCGCAAAAATAATTGGGTTGGATACATTACTATATCATCAGAAATTAAAGTAGCGATTCCAGCACTTAAGCTAGCCGGCTTTAGATAATTGAAAGCCCTTGGCGAAGTGTAATAGGTGGCCCCGAATGAAACAGAAAAATAAAAACATCGATAAAAAATAAAATTACGCCATTGTATTACAAAAAAAAACAACAACAACAACACAACAACAAAAAACAACCAACTGCCTGTATCTATATCTGAATCAATCAGTAACTAATATTCATATGTCGTAATTTCCGTAGATTTCATCTAGCACTCTTGCAGATGTCATAAATGTTTAAAAAAATCATCAACTTATTCTGCTTTAATGAGAACAAAGTCTCGAATAAATTGTGAATAACACAGAAACAGGACGATATCTCATTTGATAGATAACATTTCCAGACAGTTCAGGCGTTCTTGCATCACATTAACAATAATTTAATTTATAGAGCACTGTTAAAAAACATGATGTAGGCTCAATGTGCTGTGATAACATTACAAACAAGACAGCTAAAATGACAAACCAATCTAAAAATGCTTTGAACAGATAGATCTTAATTTTCTTTTTGAATGTAGTGAAGCATGTTGATCAATGGAGAGTAAGTTCCAAACCTTCTGTTCGTGCACCGAAAAAGCCCGCAAACAGTAACTTTTGAGGGAGAAACGTGGCACCACTAGAGTCCATGGAGCACAGGGCTCTTTGAGGGACATATGGAGAAATGAGTTTGCTAAGGTACAAGGGCATTTCTTTATTGTAGATGCACTGATGACAAAGTATGGCCACCTTGTAGTCAATTCTCGCTTTCACAGGAAACCAATGGAGTGTGTGCAAGAGAGCAGTAGCAGAATCTCGTCTTGTTTTTCCAGCAAAATTTAATTTATTGTCAAAGATATTGTCTAAGATGTTGAGCTACGCTAAATTGCTAGAGTTATTAGTAGTTGTAGTAGCCGAGTATTAAAACCAGTTACTAGATATGCACGAGATAACTGTTATCAAAGTAGAGTAGCATGTAACACGGGCGTGAAGTTCCTAGTTAAATTAGGATATTACACTTTTAGTCATGTTGATTAAACAAATAATGGGTCTCGTAGATATACATAAATGTCTTTGATGGGTTTATTTGTGTAGTCGCAAGAGTTCATCTGTTCAAATTTTTGATTCACAAAATGCCGTTGTAAATAAAACAAAATTATAATATTAAGAACCTTAAAAATAAATCGCGATTAAACCTAATAATCCCTTGGAGCAAATAGTTTCAATTTGTTTTTCCTGTGATGTACTTGTTCAGGCTGTCTTGAGGTCAACTTTAAATGACTTGAATTTCAATTAATTACTCTGCAAGCGTTTGAGTTTTATTGTTGGGGTGTATTCAATGTAGTTGATCAACACTACAGAATAAACAAGACGATGGATGTAACGAGTCAAGAGATGTGGTCAACACTGAGGAACAGTTCATACTAGAGTTATTCATTTAAAAGGCCACAGTAAAAGTCTCTGTCAAAATAAACACGTCTTTACCCTGGAGGATTCTATCGCTGATTTTCCGGTCTCTAACCCAACATATCCCAAGCGTCACTAGCCCCGTTCAATATACGTCTTCTATGGTGCGTCGATAAATAACTAATCTATAAACAAGGTGTCTAACATTTCCTTCTAAGTCAATTAACTGAAGCAATAAAAAAAAAACAGAATTAGTGTCGTTCATGTTATAAGCTCAATGTGACGATTCACTGAAAGACCATAAAACTAAGTTAATGGCATCACTCTCTTTCCCCAAAGCGAGCTCAACTCGCCTTTCAAAATTGATTGTTTAGCAAAGTATTCCCACAAAAATTTTGTCAATTCTAGTTGGTGAGGTCAGTCCACAGACCTGTATATATATATTATAAGGTCTATGCAAGTCGGTGCAAAATCTGAACTTTCTGTACAGAAGTAGAGTCGACAATCTATTTCAAACAAATATAGATTCTATAGCCCAGTCTTTCCCAAACTTTCTCCTTAACGAAACACTTCACACATTCTGAGTATTTAAAAGAACACTTTTCTTATTTTTTTTAGAAAGATTAATTCACGTCGTGGCCTACGAGTTAATTATTCCAGTAGTTCACGGAACACCTATTTAGGTCTCGCGGAACACTAGGGTTCCGCGTAATACAGTTTGGGAAACATTGTTATAGCCTATTGGTGCGCTGAGAGAAAATTAAGAAAATAATCAAAATTGTAACTTATTATAAACCATTACTTCGTGATGACCATTGAAATTGATAATCTGCTTTCAATAATTGATAAAATGAGTAACAATATACTAGGATGTCAAATCCTGGTGATAATATCCTAGTTTTAATGCATTTACCGGGAATTTGCCCTATGTATTTCTACCGTATAGGCCTATATACATCACTCTTTTGTTTTTTTATATTACTACCTCACATTAAAAAAAGGGGGGTGGGAGTAATCTACTCTGTAGTAACTATCGAAGCGACAGAGCACGCTCAAGAGTTTGGACACAATGGAAAGATCACTCTTTTATTTTTGCAACTTGTACGGAGGGAGTTATCCTAGGTAATTTAAGAATGAAAAAAAAAGACAATTTTCGTCTGTATATTTCAGGAGATTGGTATGAGTTTTCAAAAGATTTTAATAATTTCCGAATTTTTCCAGGACTTTTATTTTGCCTTCAGGACAGAAGACTCAAAAGTAAAGTAGCAATTATGCATAAATTACTGAACCATAATCTTCAAATACAAAAACAAAATTTAAAATACTCTGAAAGACACAAAGATAAAGGTACATTCCTCATCACATATGCTAGGACAAATTTGTACAAATACTCCTTCTTCCCTAGTGCTATTAGAGCATGGAATGGGTTGTCTGAGCTAGCCAGGAAAACCAGTGACTTGGCAAAATTTAAGCCATTGGTTTATATGCATGACTAAATGCATGACGCGTAGGACGTAATCATCTTCTTTTTTGAAGTGACATCTGTATTATATAAGATAAGATAAGATGAAGCATGAATTATTAATGAAGAAGTACATGACCTTTACAAAAAGTTACCTTCCCTGAAGTTTTTCATTGAAAGTAGTGTCATTTTTTGAAAAATCTGCTTGCATATATAATTTAAAAAATTAGATTGTTCACTTTCGGAAAAGAAAAAAAGTAGCCGTTGCATCAGAACTTTGTATGATCTAAAATATCATGATATCCGATTTTCATTTTCTCTTCTAGTTTCTGAGATCTAACTGAGAGGACGGACGGACAGACAAAACTAATTGCGTCTTTTCCCCTTTCTAGGGCCGCTAAAAAGGAAGAAAATGAGATTACACATATACACGTTTTCTTATTCCTCATTAACTTTGCAGACATTGGTTGAAAATTATATTGAATAGAGATGAGAACATACCGTTACTTTCTACTTTTTAAATAAACTAGATCATTGTAAATAAACCTGTTTAAATGTAGAGTGAAGTGTGTAACATTTTATTTCTAAAAGTAATCCATCATCACATTTATATTACATTAGGCCCTGAATAGCTGACATAAGAGATTTTAAGATTTTTATCAAATTTTTAACATATAAACTTAATGAGCTCTATTGCATTATCAGAGAAGATGGACTCATAGAGATGGACTCAATAGAATTAAGTTGAAGACTTCGCCTAAGGCTAACGTTCCAAAATTTCTGCTGGTTAAATACATTATTTTAGCTTTTATTTCATTTTAATTCACATTTCTAGACAAATAACTATGTCCATGATGGTGAAGTATTTTTTTCTTATTTATTAGAGCATACTATGAGACAATACAAATTTACTTTTTAAAGGTTGTTTAAAATGTAAACAGTTGTTTTGAAATTCAGTTTTCTATATACTGTTTATACATGTTCATAGTAATTTTAGATGCCAAATAAGCGACTTCACAGAAATTCTGTCCAGACACTTTGCTTAAGCCTACTTTAAAAAAAAAAAATATTTCTAGTATGCAAGACAGCTCAATTTATTTTTCAGCCTAATAAATCTCAATTATTTCTCGATTGTATTAAAAGAAGTAATCGAGAATCCTTTGAGCGCTCAACGTTTCTCCAACTGTGGAAAGTTGGAAACTCCCCTCACGTCGCCAAACGCTAATGGACTGCGACATGCTACCAGGGTGGAGCGAGCGTAGTTTCGTTGGTTTAGCCACTTAGTGGTAAAGATTTGAGAAACACTGGCTTAATGTCACAGACTTTCAGAGAAATATTACTGGCATTAAAATGTCCGGATTGGGGAAAATATGATATGGTGGTCAGTGAGTGCAGAGCTTTTTATTATTATTATTATTATTACAAATCACTTTTTTCTTGCTATTAAACATTCTCGTGTATGACTGTTTCCTCAAGACTGTTGCAAGCATTTGAAGCTAGTCAAGTAAACCTTCAACGTCAATCAGTTAAGGCAAACTCTTACTTCCGTCAGTTAAGTCACTATCAGTTAAGTCAATATCTTTCTTCAGTCAGTTAAGTAATCCTCTTACTTAAGTCATTTAGGCCAACCTCTTACTTCAGTCAATTAAGTCAACTTCTCATTTCAGTCAAATAAGTCAACACCTTACTTCAGGTTCTTCCTTCATATTAAGTAAATCTTTTACTTCAGCTTGAGGTCATAACGTTCTTTGAAGTATCCGGATGTCATGTGTCTTCTTTTCGTGGTTCAAAGGCGTCATGTCACTTTAACTTTGGTGAAACAAATATAGTTTCAATAATTAACATGTCTTTGTAAAAAAAAAATTCTGAATTTGCAATGAAAAGAAAAAAAAAGGCGTTAATGTCTAATGATGACACTTTTTTCCCCAAGAAAATGAGCCACCTCATTATGTATGACGGATAAAATAGCTGACACTAGAGAATCAACTTTTATCGCTTAATAGGAACCATGGTGATAAGAAGATGATTGCACTGGGGACCACCACCAATGGCCCTAAAGGGTTCTTGTAGGGGGAAATGTGTTGACTAAGAATTTAAATCTTTCAAATGATGACACAATTTTACTTAAAACCATTGTATATTTTTGGTACTTAAAGTATTTTGTGATACGCAGATCAAAAATCTTATTTATGTAGTATGAAATCTTTTATAGGAAGTTGACTCATAAATTGTTAGTAGGGCTTACATCGTTTTATTTAATTTTAACGGTCAGATTTTTTAGTAATAATAATAACAATAATAATACTACAGATGTAATTTATATGAAAGTACTCTATTAGGTAAAAATCATGGTTGGTTTTGATTTTGTTCAATGTTCATGCCCCTACTAAAGATGCAGATGATAACACAAAAGAAACCTTCTGTGATGGACAGGAAAGGATTTATGATGAAGCACCAAAGCATGACACCAAAATAGTCCTAGGAGATTTCAATGCAAAAACTGGAAAAGGACCAGTATTCAGACCAACAATTGGCAAAGAAAGCTTACATTAAGAGACCAACATTAATGGCATAAGATTTATGATTAGTGGATTTTGCATCAAGAAAAGGAATGTCTATCTTCAGCACTAAATTCCAAAATAAGAATATTCACAAGGTTACCTGGATCTCACCTGATGGCAACACCCAGAATCAAATAGATCATATACTCATAGATAAGAGACATGGATCAGACATACTAGATGTAAGAAGATTCAGAGGAGCTAATGCTGACTCAGACCACCTACTAGTAAAAGCTAAACTTAGACAAAGAATAAGTACCATACACAATTACCAAAGAAAGAGAGCACAGCAATATGATAGTCAAAAACTCACAAAGGATCCTCTTGGAGCAGAAACTTATAGAATTGAACTCCAAACGCAACTAACAACATTGGAAAAGGACTGTGAAAATGACTTAATGAACATTGGGAAATAATAAAGCAGGCTATCAAAGGAACAACAGAAGAGGTAGTTGGATTTAAACAATAGAACGAGATAATCGGATGGTTTGGTGATGAATGAAGACAAATGATAGATGAGAAAAACAATGTTGGGGTGATAATGCTACAGAGAGAAACCAGAGACACTAGACAGCAATACAATGAAGCAAGAGAAATGGCCACAACCCCTTACAAATAGATACAACTATTTATTTAATTGACAACAATGGTCTGATGGAAACTAAACAAAATATATACAAATAATGCTGTCCTTATGTAATTGTTACATGCCATTCTCTCGGGACTTAATCCAATAAATTAACATTAGCCTTGCCTGGGTTTAGAAACAAGTGAGGTACACAATAGAGTTTTCTATTATTTAGACTACAAGAGTCTTTCTTCACGTCAAGGGTTCTCTCTTGGAAATGGAGGAGATGAACTGGACAGAGTAAGGTCAAGTATTTTTCTTCTATTTCCAAGTAAAAAAAAAAATGCTTTCACGAGGGTCCCCGCCGAGCAAGCTGTTATTGTTTCTGCGCTATCATTCTGCCCTTTTATTATTTTGTTAATTATGTAGTATCACGATTGATCCGTTGATAAAATCTTATTTTATCTTTGCTATTCTAGTACTAGAAACAGTGACGGCTTGTTTGTTAAATGAAAGAGTTGCCTTTGCTTTTTAAATTTAAAAGTGCATATTGTATGAATAGGTCATTCTTCTAATTTCTTGTTGTCCGCGGTCTTATCCCTGAAGTTGAGGTTGCTATTGATCATATCATTTTACTCTTTACGGTGCTCAAAATAAGTGCAAATGTCAATTCTAGCCTTACGACGGAACGCTCTTTACTTTCATATTATGAATGTACTTGTAAGCCATTTTTAAATCAAGATGACAAGAGTGGTTGATGTTTTCTATAATTAACTATATAGCAGCAATTGCGGTACATATTGGCTACACCCGTTGATTTATTTCCGGGCTTTGTATTGTTTATTTTGGCTAGATCACTCCTTCTTTTCATATTTTTTAAAACTTTAATAAACGGCCCACATTATAACGATCAACCTAACAGACTTTTTTAGCCCGTGAATTAGTGTATCTGTTACAACGAAATTTCACGCCCAGCTCTCTATCTCTCCTTCGCTCTCTGGAACCCCCATTTTGTTTTTTTTTAAACCTGCTCAACGTAATCTCTCCCACATAAACTTTATTTGGAAAGACCCACTTCATAATACGCCCCCGACACATACACGCTCTCATATTTAGGGCCTGTTAATTTTAGAAGCACTTTTACTTATCCGCCCCCCCCCCCCCGGCCAACAACAAAAAAAGAGTCCTTTACCCCCCCCCCCCCTTTTTTTTTCGTATTCATTCCTGTTCTCATTTCTACATTTATCTTGGTATTTTTTTCTTTAAATAAAAAGCAATATCAATTCGGTTTTATTCATTGTAATCGTTTATTTGTCCCCTTTTGAATGTAGCGAAATGACAATAGATCTAGATTTATATTTTCAATGCTATTAGAATTAGATGTTTTTTTTTGACAGTGTTATAGAGTACCAATACTTGCTCTCTCTCTCTCTCGAAAAAAAAAAAAAAAGAAAAAGACTCTATATGTCTAGATCTATCTTATTAAAGCTATTATCATTTTTACACACTATTTATTTATTTATCTCTTTCTTTCTTTATTTATTTCAACTACGAGCTTTTTAACTGCAACAACTTTAATATTGGAGCTGGAATTACCTACCGCGGCTGCTGGCACCTAAGATGAACTGCTATTGAAAAAATCAAAGCAGGAAGGACTAGTCCTCCCGTAGTGCTCTGGCAAGAAACTTAGCCGTTCGGAGTAGTGCCTCATAGCTACCATACAAGTCGAGTGACATTGAAGGAGCATAATATTAGCATAGATTAGAATAGTATATATATTTAGACCGCATCTAAAAGGAAAGGAATTCCAAATTCCAGTCTTCACCCGGGACCCCGGTTCAGAGGCCAAGTGTTTTACCACTCACCTACAAAAGTCTCGCTAATGATAACAATTGTCTTATATTGATTTAAATCACGTGAACCTAAATTTAGGCTTTACATGTCAAGGCTCCGGTCGGATTAGCATTGAACAAATTTCATTGTAAAGCGTGTAGACCACTTGGTCAATGGTCTAAACACGTGTCATACGCTTCATTCAAAGCTAGAGTCTTATAGCAACATAAATCTGACAAATAAGAATCTTAGTGTTTTCAGTATTATTGTATGTTAAAATTACAGCATTGCTTGCGCATATTTTTAAAGTGATAATTGGCTCGCGCAGACCAATACCACTCTTTAAGCTAAATGCAGTTCACAGTAGCACAGAAGTCTGAGACGGCTGTGAAGAAAACATAGCCGTAGGTGTTATATCGGAGTTTCCGTCTCCTAGACTGGCTGCCGACCAAAGCTATAGAGCCCAGTCTGCCCAATGGCCGAATAGCCGACTTGGTTCTACATCTAGATCTAGTCTACATCTAGATATAGTCCTAGAGTTAGTGAATACTAGTAAATCTAGTAATAATAGATGATAATAGTATAGGAGACGAACGTATGCCAAAGGCAGTCTTTTTGGTGAGTTAAAAGGTGGTCGACGTAACAGAGGCGCCTCACGGAAACGCTTCAAAGACCAGCTTAGAGTCAACTTTCCTTGGCTTACATAGAAGAGAGCACCTGGTTGCATGCGGTCTCAGAACGAGACAGCTGGAGGTCACTCACGAAGGCCGCGGTATACACGTTTGAGGCCAAAAGAAAATCCGCTGCCGAGTACAAACGCAGACAGCGAAAAGAAAATCTAAATCGACCACCTTCGGACAATGGTTATGCTTGCCCTGGATGTGGCAAAATATGTAGGTCACAGCTTGGACGGGAAATACTGCATTCCTCCCTAATCTTCGGACTCGAATCTACATCGCATCGCCCCTGCCCCGCAAACACATCCAAAATCTACAGCAACACCTAGACTAACAATTGGACTTTGGGGAAAAAAAAGGAGGGGGGGGGGGGGAGCTGTGTACAAAACTGTCGTACAAAAATGAGATAAAAAATGTTGAGACTAATTTGTTCAACGGGTTTTAAAATTCTAAAATCAATACAACTTAATACCCCCTCTTTCCCCCCCCCCCCCCTATTTTTGATTGATGTACGTTTAATCTTTGACATTTAGTTTTTGTCTGGTATGCAGGTGTCACAGACCTGGAAGATGGATGATATATGTGAGTGTGTAGAGTAATAGTCCTAGAGACCTATGCATATGTATTAGATATGTAAATACATTTAAGTAGAAGCCTTGGTGGGTTCCCCTCCCATGGGATAAAGAGAATGTATTTACTGTGGAGAAATTACATTTTTCATGTAAACAAGGAAACAAAGGTCTACTTTTAAAAAAAAAAATATCTTTCAGTTCTTATGTTGTACCGTTCCCTTAGCGATCCTCAAACACATGTTGTGAACCAGGACTTAAACAGTTCAAGAAACCATTAGGTTGCATTATGGAATGTGATAGCTTAGACATTAGGTTGCATTATGGAATGTGATAGCTTAGACATTAGGTTGCATTATGGAATGTGATAGCTTAGACATTAGGTTGCATTATGGTATGTGATAACTTAGACATTAGGTTGCATTATGGTATGTGATAACTTAGACATTTTGTTGTATTATGGAAGCTCTTTACCCCAAGTCCTGTCTGAAGGTTCCACGCGGCCATTACTGGGTTGGGTTTTATCTTGTTAACTTTTGACTTTCTGTGTCCTTCTGAAAGTTTGTTGAAAGATTTCTCATCAAAAATTTGACCACTGAAAGATAAATGTTAGTTCGTCAAAGTTCACTGGTAAGTAAGTTGACAAAAAAAAAGACTGTGTGTAGGTGACATGAAGATTTGTCTTTGTTCCATATACTAGGACAAATGTGTACAAGTGCTCCTTCTTCCCTAGCGTTATTAAAGGATGGACAAGGTAGCCTGAGCCAGCCAGGAAAACCCGTGACTTGGCAGAATTTAGGTCATTGGTTAATATGCATGACTAAATACACGACGCGTAGGACGTTATCATCTTCTTCTTTGTAAGTAACGTCTGTATTTGTAACAGTAATATACGCTTTGAAAACTTGATAAAATCAAATTAAAATCTAGATCCAGGTATCTAAGTCTATTCACTAGCACCTCCAACTCTTCTCTCTCTTTCTCCCTCTCTCTCTCTCTATCTCTCCCTCTCTCTCCACTAATCCACACAGACAGACAAATTCCAGGGATAGAATGCTAGATAAATGTTTAGAGAAAGAGAAGAGCCCTGAGTGGCCTATTCAAAAGAAGGAATCATTGATTATAATGTCAAGTCCTTGCTATATTGGAGTATTAATTAAAGCGAAATTAAGCCATTACCACTTGGAAATTAGACATGTTACACATGCGCAGGCAGTTAATGTATGGGTGTTTGGTGTGTGTGTGTATGTGTGTGCAAGTAAGAGTGTGTGTGTTTGCCTACAACGCCCATTATTTCAAGACATTTATGTGAGGAAATTTTGTGATTGGCCAGTTCCGTTGACATCAATATAGCGGAAGTCTCTTCACCTCATCTTTTTTTTTTCTTTTCTATTTTTGTATTTATTTCTAGTTTCTCCATCTATGTCTTCCATTTTGTATTCTCTCTCTCTCTCTCTCTCCTCTCATATTCCTTAGTTCAGGCTTTCCCCAACTGTTTCTGCGGAACCCTAGTGTTCCACAATGTCTGAATAGGTGTTCAACGAACTACTGGAATAATTAATTAGAAGGCCACCACGTGAATTAATCTCTCTAAAAAAATAAGAAAAGTGTTCCGCTAAATCCTCAGAAAGTGCGAAGTGTTCCGTTAAGGAAAAAGTTTGGGAACCACTGCCTTAGCTTATCCCTATTCCTCTTTGTTTTGTCTCGAGAGATGTCGTTTTAATTTGAACCGGAATGACGTCAAATTCTTGCTGGGTAGATTACTATCATCACATCGACATTAAAACACTTCCTTAGTGACTTCATCAATGGTTCCAACGTCTTCATAATTGACATCATGCAGTTATAGTTCAGAATAACAACTTGCCTTCAGATCCAGTAGCGTCCCTAGGGTGGTGCGAGGCGGAGCCCACAGGGGAGCACTTGTCGCAGGGGTGACGCAAGTGAAAAATGTTTTTGCTGTTTTGTTCTGAAGAGGGAACGATTCTATTTCAAGTTTTGTTAGTGCTACTTTTTACTGAAAACTATTGATAAAGCGTTATTAAATAAGAATTGCTTCAAATAGAATAGACCCTAAATATGTATGTGTGTGTGGGCGTGTGTGTGTGTGTGTGTACATAATTAATCTTTATTACATTCCGACCCTTCATTCTTTCGTAAGACGTTTATTGTATCCTCCAATAGGTTCTTCCTGAGTTAGTGGGAAATTATTTTAGACTCCCCGCCATTGCCGGCAAGGGAATCTGGAGGAGCGCTGTGAGCTCCCCTATCGCTGGGCGGAGCCCGCCGCCAAGCACTATTTCCTGTATTGAAAGCCAACAAAATTCATATTCTGAGGTATCTACAGTGCATTATCCTGCTATTAAAAAGTTTTTTTTCAAAAATCTTATGTGCTATTCTTCCCGACTTAGATCCTCCCACGTCGTTTGGCGCATTGTGCGGCAAGCTGCTTCCACAAAAATCTGACACTGGCAATGTCTCAAGCCTCTTCCCACCTTCTCTGAGAACCTCTATGAAAGTGTGGCGCCAAGTTGTACTAGGATGTCCCTGTTTGCGCTTTCCTCGTAATGGCCTCCTGTAATCGCAACTCTTATTAAGCGTAATTCCTTTTGTCCGAGAACATGTCCCACAAACTTCATGCTACGCTCTTTCACAACCTTACTAAGAGGTCGACTCCCAGTTCGGAATAGCATTGCCTTGATTGAGACCCATCTCTATAACTGACTCCTAAAATTCTTCTTAGCCATCTTTGATGAGCCACATTTAGTCTTTTTCAATTTCGACAGATGACTATTCACAGCACTTTATTAAAGGAGCCCAGCCACTGGTAGAAATTTGTAACCTCTCTTGGCTACGCTCTTGGAATTAGGTGACTGTAGTTTGCTTTAGATTTTATATCGAAAAAGAAGTTTTATCGTCAAAATAATTTTTTGGGGGGTTTTAAACTAAAAACTCTTAGTTTTTTTTTTTTTTTTTTTTTTAATTCAAAACCCCCTTAGCTAAGCTCATAGAATTTGGTGACTGCAGTTTGCTTTAGAATAAAATTGAAGAGAGAAGTTTTCAACCTCAAAACTCTCTGTATGGGGGTATTTAAACTCAAAACCATCAGGAGAATTTTAAACTTTTAAAAAAGCCCTCTGAAGGAGAGGGTTTAAACTCAAAACCCTCTTTAGCTTGGCTACGCTCATAGAATTTTGAGTGTGTTATTTGCTTTTTTTTATATTGAAGAGGTATTTTTTTAGCTTCAAACCTATGTAAAGGGGGATTTGAACTCGAAACCCCCTATGGCTATGATCATAGCATTTTGAGTGTGTAATTTGCAATTTTTTTTGTTATATTCAAGAGACATTTTTAAGCTTCAAACCCCGCTGGAGGGGGGTTTAAACTCAAAACCCCTTTCGCTACGCTCATATCATTTTGAGTGTGTAATTTGCTTTTTATATTGAAGAGGTGGTTTTTAGTTTCAAACTTCGTGGAGGGGATTTTAAACACAAAACCCCTCTTGGCTACGCTCATAGAACATGGTGACAATTATTTGCATAGTCTTATATTAAAGAGGGGAGGGTATTGTAAATTTCGGAGGGGGTTTTAAAATCAATATTTTCCCTAGCTATGCGCTTGGAATTCGGGGAGTATCGTTTGCATTATTATTTTTTTTTTGGTTTCGTTTTATAGAAGAGAGGGTTTTAAACTAAAAACCCCCTTGGCAGCGCTGGGGGCAAATGATGGTTTAGTATTTAAAAAAAATATCACCTAAAATTAACAGAATCAAAAAGCAAAAAATCATTCCCTAAATTCTCATTTGAGGGAGGGGTGTTGAACCCCAAGCCCCCTGACTACTATATATAATCCCTTTATTAGGTTTTTACAGGTCTTGTATAATTATTCATAGTCGATGACAATACACGAATCAATAAAAAATTAGCCAATTAGTTGATCTGATTCCCACTAGAAACAGAAATTAAACACCAACCACGTGGCTCAAAAAAATTTTGGAACAATCCCATTCATAATATTGCAAAGAAGCTTTTAGCAACATTTAAACAACATTTTATTATACTGCTACTTTCAATTGCAAATATTTAATCCTATGACTTCTACCGGCATCTTACTTTACCCTCTTCAAATGCAGACTGACTAAATAGTTGTTAACTGCAGAATTTTTTTTTTTTTTTGATTATCAAAGTTATTGATATCACATGACCAGAAAACAGGGAATGCTTTCAACCCTGACCACATGTTGAAAAGTTGTACAAATTTTAATTAAACGTGTTTTAGTTAGTAACTAAAAAAATTAATTAAACTACGATTTTAATTAACCTTTTTTTTTTGTAGTTAAACAATGGCCTTAACTGATTTTTTTAGTTAAACTAAACGTTTGTAACTTTTTAGTTAACTTTTGCCCATCACTAAGACATCAGTCGAGCGTGGAAAAACCATGTCAGCAAGAGCTCAGCACTTGGGTCAGCGGGCGCTGCCTCCTAGTGTATCTTTGTGGGTAGTGATTGGTATTATGTGTGCGTGTGTGAGGTAGGGAGCAATCATCACTCTAACTGCCTCAGGTGGCGCCAGCTCCATCGAAGTCTTAGTTCTAATTCGTGGATATACACTTGTTAACCTCACCACCACAAGGTTGTTATTATTTTTTTTTACCACTTTTAAAATAGGTCTATAGATCTCAATTATTATATCAAATAACCATCAAACTCTATCAAGACGCTGTTATTTCTTTCTTCTATGGCATGGCGCGTTTTTCACGTTGTAGCCTCCTTATTGCGCACCGATCCAGTGCCCCCAGGAGGGCGTGGGGGAAATATTTGTGAGAAGGATTCCTTGCTGCTTTTAATCGCTCATGAAACACAACCTGAGCTGGCTTGAAATCACAATGGAACATTCCTGGTCTACATGAGTAGGATTTGGATTTTCGAGCCCTATTGTTAGCCAGGAGAGTTATGGCCCGTCCTGGACAAAACGTTTCACTTTATCTTACAATTTTCAGAATGCCCATCATTCCTTCTCTGTCTCTGGCATTGATATTTATGTTGCCCATGCGCGCGCGTGTGTGTGTGTATATTTCAATAAAACAGTGAAGAGAACTTGAAAGGGTTTTAGACAATGGACAAGAAAAGGGAAACAACTGGCGGGGCTATAGAAAATTTTGCCGTATTGAATAAATTGGATTTTCGATGAGCCGCCATAAACGCGTTGATTTTTTTTTTTGGAAAGATAGAGGTGGGGAAGCGCCAAGTTAAATCCCTATTCCATTCCCCCATCCCCATGAGGCTAAATAAAAACAAAAATACCTTTTATAAAACTTCACACGTACAACTAAATCTCTCAATAATGTTGAAGTTTTGTATCTATGTATGTATGTATGTATGTATGTATGTATCTATCTATCTATCTATCTATCTATCTAATAGTTTGTTGGCATAAAAGAAATGTCCGTGCTTTTAAAAAATATTTTATAAGTTCTTTGGTGCATATTTCGCCACTGTAGACACTCCCAAAAGTTAATTAATAAAACCACATTGATACTATACGTATTTTGTTTTTCTTGAAAACACGAAATGTCTGTTACAAGTTGCGCGATTGCGCGTGTGGAGAAAATTACAACAATTTGAAATGTAAAGTCTGTAAAGCCTTAGATAATTTGAAGACGGTGGTACAGTTGAAGAGACTCGCCCAGAACTTGGACGCCTGGAGAACGCTGGTTGGTGGCCCGTGCCCCAGACGGGACCAAATAGCCGAGGTAGTAGAAATCTAGATCTACATGAAATCGAAATCTAGAATTAACAAAAAACCTTATAATTGTCTTATCTTCTTATCTTATATTGGATCTTCACGAGCTATAAATAAAACAGTATACGTGAGTATATGGTGCATCCTTAGAGAATTGATGAAATGATAAAACAATAAGTGGAGTAAATTGCAAACAGTTGTGTCCCTTTCGAACTGTTTCATAGGAGGTGAAAATTTGAAATGAAACTTTAAGAGTCAAAGTCGAGAGCGTTATGGGGCGTGGTCTGTGTGTTGAGGGGGGGGGGGGAGCAGAAAATTAAATGGGGGGGGGGGGGGGGGGGGTTTAGTGACACTAGAATTAATGGGCCAAAAATTCATGGGTGAGAGAAGGAGAGGGTAGGAAAAAAAAAAGGAAGAAGATAGATGGAGAGATAGAAGAAAAGGGAGTAAGAGAGAGAGAGTGATAGAGAAAGTGTGTATGTGAGAGAAAGAGGGAGTGTGTATGTGAGAGAGTGTGTGTGAGAGAAAGAGAGATTAGTAAGAGAGAGTGAGAGGAAGCCAAGCACTTTACCTCTCAGCCACCGCGACTCCCCTGGCCTGGCTGATGTCTTATAACTGATCTAATCCGACTCCTAAAAAAAAAAAAAAAAAAAAAAAAAAAAAAAAAAAACTGTGCCACCGCTTAAATGTAGGAGAAATAATATTTATAAGATTACTATTTGTTTTAAATTAGGTTTAACTTATAATGCATACTAATTAGCTTTTTCTCTTTAAAAAAATTCTTGCATAACTGATTTTAAAAATTAGATTTTTCGCTTTCAGAAAAAAACAAAGTAGCTGTTGCACCAGAACTTTGATTGGTCTAAAATATTGTGATGTCTGATTTTCAATATCTTTTCTAGTTTACGAGATCTAAACGGGACGCACGGACAGACGGACTGACGTTTCACACAAAACTAATAGCGTCTTTTCCCTTTTCGGAGGCCGCTAAAAATCTGGACCTGACTTAATCCAATGTTAGTTTGTTCCGTATGTGAGTGTATATTTTAGATGTAACTATTGCCTCCACTCCTGTAACATCTTTTTAGCATGTTCATTGCCCTCTGTTCATAATAGACAGTTGTTCATAAAAGACTGTTGTTCATAATAGACAGTTAAATCAATCTCCCCTATCTAAAAAAAATAAGTGTAAGAATGATAAGTTATTATAAAATGAATGAATGAAAGATATTTCTTTTCTTGCGATTCCACTTGAGCCCCGACCCCCATTCACAAGGAAATCTCTCCCTTTCTCGGAGTGCCTGGATCCGTCCTTGACGTGTCAAGCCACCTTCCAACGAGCTCTTCAAATGGGCTGGCAGATCCGTTTCACTAATTCCTTCTAAATCGCCTGTAAGTGAGATGAATTAAATTCACCTGCTCTTCTTGCATGATCAGATATCTGAGTTCACTTTGTCATCACCGCAAACTTGAAAGCCTCGCGTTCGCCTCTTCAGTACCCTTCACATTCACCTCTTCAGTACGCCTCATATTCGCCTCTTCAGTACGCCTCACATTCACCTCTTCAGTACACCTCACATTCACCTCTTCAGTACACCTCACATTCACCTCTTCAGTACGCCTCACATTCACCTCTTCAGTACACCTCACATTCACCTCTACAGTACGCCTCACATTCATCTCTTCAGTACGCCTCACATTCATCTCTTCAGTACGCCTCACATTCACCTCTTCAGTACCCCTCACATTCACCTCTTCAGTATGCCCCACATTCACCTCTTCAGTACGCCCCACACTCACCTCTTCAGTACGCCTCACATTCACCTCTTCAGTACCCCTCACATTCATCTCTTCAGTACCCCTCACATTCATCTCTTCAGTACGCCTCACATTCATCTCTTCAGTAGCCCTCACATTCACCTCTTCAGTACGCTTCACATTCACCTCTTAAGTACCCCTCACATTCACCTCTTAAGTATGATCCACTTCGTAAGGAGCATTAAATCTCTTAGGCCAGTGATGGGCAAACTACGGCCGCGGAGAAGTTTCATCCGGCCAGCCACATATTTTGTAATATTAATCAAAAATAACAATTTTATTCACAACTAGACATATGTTATCCGCGACCCGCGGGTCTTTTATTTGCGCATTACTGTCGATATAGTCACTGAGAGACTTAATTTTGTATGTTCATGTGTTAAAGTATAAAGTAGATCTTGAGGTAGACATATATCTAAATCTACACTAATCTAGAGTTAAAAAATTGGCTCTTTTTATAGAGTTCATTCTGTGTTGCGCATGCGTGACCTTTTTTCATGAATGAATATTAGGCCTATCTCAACACGGCCTACGCAGCTTTAGCGAAAGGCGAACGAATGTATTAAAAATGTTTTTAGAAAAACAAATTTGAATGTTAATTTGATTAAAAATATGAAATGAATGGACAATAATTAGTATGTTTATGTGTTAAAGTATAAAACTATCTTTGCGAAAAGAAGTTTTATCATCTTAGAGTTCAATAAGAGTTTTTAGACCTAGGCCTAGGAATAGACTCAGTAGAGAGATGTGTTAATGTGTAACCATTTGGTTGGTACCCAAGAAACACACCTGCCAAGTTTTATCAAGATTGGTCAAGCGGTTTTGATGTCTATAAGTCACATACATACACCTCACATTCTACTTTATAGTATAGATGCACAGGAAACCCATTCAAGTTTTAAGTTCTATTTGAAACATTGAAGTTACACTGAGACTGTCTGTCATTTGCAATGGAACATGTGATCGTTCCTAAGTATTATAATATATCCTACTACTTGACTCAGAAACAAAACATCACTTTGTATGCATCCATAACCATGACATAATAAAACAATACGTCGAAAATCCATTAAAAAAATAATTAATCTGCAAAATCGTTTGAACAGAAAGCGGAAACAAATGTTAGTTTAATCATAGACTATATATATAGTCTATGGTTTTAATGTTGTGCATTGTTAATAGGGACTTTGTTAAACAAAATTAAACCTACAACAAGACTAAGCCATATTGCGACGGATGGAGCTCCTAGTAAGATCAAGGAAACATCTAGATCTTGGATTTTCAATCAAAACTCGCCAGAGAACAAAATTGTTTTCTTAGGCTGTATCCTCTGGGAAACAGTCTTCATTCAAAACCTGAAATATTAAAAGTACTCGATGCAGACATTAAAAAAAACAACAAATGAACAGCAGCACCAGGGACCAAGTTTTTAAATGAAAGAAAGTGAATTAAATGCGACGAAAATAAACGACTGCGCCGACCGAAGCCCGAACCAGTAACCCTGTAAACGACAACATCACCTAGCAGTAACGCACTGCAAAGCGAATTAAATCCCTAGAGTCTAGACCCTAGGAATGTTTAAAATACATTCTTCTGGTTCAGAGTCATTTGCCCGCATGCAAATTACCACCACAGTGGTCAATGGTCACATTCCCCAGCTAGCCCCGCCCCTCCCTCACCTGATCTATTTCAACAGAACAACACAGCCGTTTGTATTAAACAAACATTAGCTTTATCTAATTGTGTATCTCTCGTTATGACAAGTGGACAACATAAATACACTACATATAGAAGCTTTACATTTATAGTCCTAAAGTCATTTCTCAATGTTATTCTCTCCCATGAGTTGACAGACTCCATACAAGCTAAATGATGTGCTTGATTCCATACAAGCCGAATGATGTGCTTTATTCCATACAAGCTGAATGATGTGTTTTATTCCATACAAGCTGAATGATGTGTTTTATTCCATTCAAGTAAATGATGTGTTTTATTCCATACTTCTTCTTGAAACTGTCAGGTAGAGTTGAGCCTTCAGCTCTTGGAACTCTAAGCCAGCAAAAGTAAACAAGAGCTCCCTCTCACCAGCCTCAATGAGAACAGTGTACACTGTTCTGTCTGGCGGGTGGGTCAGACTCGCGGCAAGAGGCCGCGTACACTAAGACTCCCGCAATTTTCCTTTTATGTACCAAGCTAACCGTGTGGGACACGCCATTTATGTAACACCCCTTGAGGAACAGCGCCGGGATTGTGACAAGGTTGTGGGAGCTTTTTACAACTCGCACCCCCTAAGGCACCCCCACGGGAGTCTTGTTTTGCTACCCTTTAGCCTAATCGTTTCCTCCTACGATCGTTTCCACCCGGGCGCCACTATGAGGCAGGGTAGCATGCCCGGGTTATACCATACAAGCTGAATGATTTGCTGGATTCCATATGACCTGCAATTTACAAGCTGAATGATGTGCTTTATTCCATGCAAGCTAAATGATTTGCTGGATTCCATGCAAGCTAAATGATTTGCTGGATTCCATATGACCTGCAATTTACAAGCTGAATGATGTGCTTTATTCCATGCAAGCTAAATGATTTGCTGGATTCCATATGACCTGCAATTTACAAGCTGAATGATGTGCTTTATTCCATGCAAGCTAAATGATTTGCTGGATTCCATATGACCTGCAATTTACAAGCTGAATGATGTGCTTTATTCCATGCAAGCTAAATGATTTGCTGGATTCCATATGACTTGCAATTAACAAGCTGACACGAAAGTAAGAACGCTTTCTTTCTTGACACTTTCTTCTGTGAAAAAAAAAATATTTGAAGAATTGGCATGACGGATATTTCATTATTCACAGAACTTGTATAAAACATGAACGCATTCAATAGTAAGATATAAGGACCAATTGATTTACAGACGATATTAGTGGCAAAGATTTAAAAAAAAAACGTCTTCTTTCAAATCAGCTAAAAATAACTTCTCCTAGTTCACGAGTTAAAATTCACTGAGTGTCGTGAAGACAAACCCACACATTATGAAGATACCTTGAAAACTTGATGGGAAATTACAAAGAAGATTTTAAGATTTGTGTGTTATTGAAAAAATATTTTTAGAAAGTCTTTTTAATGAGTATTGTAAGTTGGTTAAACCAGACTTCAGCTTTAATTAACTGAACTCTTATCTGGTCTAAAATAATTATTTCTAGACATTGGAATGTTAAATAAAATAAATACATCAGTCCAATGTTGGATGGACCAATAAACACAGTCCAATCTTGGATGGACCAATAAACACAGTCCAATCTTGGATGGACCAATAAACACAGTCCAATCTTGGATGGACCAATAAACACAGTCCAATCTTGGATGGACCAATAAACACAGTCCAATCTTGGATGGACCAATAAACACAGTCCAATCTTGGATGGACCAATAAACACAGTCCAATCTTGGATGGACCAATAAACACAGTCCAATCTTGGATGGACCAATAAACACAGTCCAATCTTGGATGGACCAATAAACACAGTCCAATCTTGGATGGACCAATAAACACAGTCCAATCTTGGATGGACCAATAAACACAGTCCAATCTTGGATGGACCAATAAACACAGTCCAATGTTGGATGGACCAATAAACACAGTCCAATCTTGGATGGACCAATAAACACAGTCCAATCTTGGATGGACCAATAAACACAGTCCAATCTTGGATGGACCAATAAACACAGTCCAATCTTGGATGGACCAATAAACACAGTCCAATGTTGGATGGACCAATAAACACAGTCCAATCTTGGATGGACCAATAAACACAGTCCAATCTTGGATGGACCAATAAACACAGTCCAATCTTGGATGGACCAATAAATACAGTCCAATCTTGGATGGACCAATAAACACAGTCCAATCTTGGATGGACCAATAAACACAGTCCAATCTTGGATGGACCAATAAACACAGTCCAATCTTGGATGGACCAATAAACACAGTCCAATCTTGGATGGACCAATAAACACAGTCCAATCTTGGATGGACCAATAAACACAGTCCAATGTTGAGAATAACTACTTCATGATTTAAAAAAAATGTATGACGAACTCCTCACATTTTGAATTCATATCCACACACACACACACACAGTGTTAGCCTTAGCTTTCATATATCTCTGTTTATTTTTATTTTAAGGTCCGCAAAATGTTTCTTTTAGGTTTTGTTGGCCCTCCCCTAAAACTGTTTGCCTATCACTGTCTTGGGCTAATTTAGATTTCGATCTCCCAGGTTGAAATTGGATTCCTTTTGTCTGACATGCACAGGTCTGTATCTTATGTGTTAATGGCTGTGGCTATTAGAAGTTCAATTCGAGATAATTAAAAAATTAAACTGTTGAACAATGTTGCACAGCATTGTTAGGTCTGGCAAAGGGGGGGGGGGTATCTAAATGTCAGACGTTGGCTGCATCACCGCTTAAAAAGTGGCCGAGTTCACTGGTACCGAGTCTCTACGTGTCTATTATGTACCGTGGGCAGAACTGTCGATGGGCCGGATGTTGCCACGTTACGGGTCTGATATGGCCTGTGGGTCGTAGTCTGGGTATTACTGCTGAAGAAAAACTGTGACAGTTCAGAACCAAAAGATAAAGTTTGTCGAATTAGGTTTATGTTGAAATGAAAAAAGTTAGATGTAAATCTCAATTAGAAACATCTGGATTCGAACGCGCTAATATGTTCGGACAGCAACCCGTTTCTCAATCCTTATTTTGTACTCAATTGTTTCTTATTCCACATTTGCTTTGAGCCCGTATAAGTGTTAGCGTTTTCTTTATATAAAATATAAGCCAGAAGTAATTCACTAATGATAGATTCATCTGCCAGTATAATAAATCGCTTTGACCCTTAAGACTGGACTGGTTTCCTTCATGGGAAGGATTATCATGATAGATGGACTCAATACTGGCAAGGCTTTATTTTTACTTCCATCAGTGTCATCGCCATGGGGTTATAGACCTAGGAAATAGGGAAAGAGTTGAGACATTAGTGTACCTACCTCAGCAGCCTCAGCTCATTACAGATTACTTTAGATTACATTTGATTACATTTGATTTTAGTGTCCGTTTTAAAACCTAGATAAAAAACAACATAATTTTAGTTTCTAAATTTAGATGTTAGTAACATATATAGTAAAGTAGCTCCCATTTCAGACCTTGTGGTCTATAAAGCAGATGATGTAAAGGTCATCTGTTTCTGTGGCCGACGGTTTATGAGGGTATCATGTGGCCAGAACAACGACCAACTGTCTATTACTGTTCCCCAACTAATGTCAGGTACGCAATGCGTTTTACCGCTCAGCCACTGCGCCTCCTTAACAGGTATAGACATTTGTTAGAAGACTTTTAGAGATGATATGAAAGACTCAGCAATGATCTACCAGCCAGTACCTCATTGGCCTTTAGACGAAGAAGAATTCATTACTGACTACCCGCGATGTCGTAGCTATGCACTGGTTGTATTGTAATTTATTTGAAATATAAAAATTCATCGTCAGAGTCCTGAAATGACATTTATATATTTTTTTATGCTAAAAATAGATACTTTGTATATGACTATGTTATAGTGAAAGAAACAGTTCAACAAGATGATCACTGCTGATCACTGGAGCGTTCTTATTCAATGTTTCTCATGAATATGTAAGAACTGTGGCATATGTCCATACTATTTGAAACAAGCCGCATCTTTAGTTACACTCACATAGTTATGTAACTCAACAGTGGCAATGAGTGTCAGACAAATCTGTTTGCAACAACTGTTGTCCTTGTTTGTATACCCCTTTGTCTAAAAGTGTCAAGCTGTCTTTGTTTATCAAGTGTAAATCTTTGTTTCATTGTCAAGTGTAAAGCTGTTTTAAAAACAAAACAAGTGTAAAGCTGTGTTTTTGTTTGTTTGTTTAAATCAAGTATAAAGCTGTATTTGTTTGCCAGGTATAAATCTGTATTTATTTACCAAGTGTAAAGGTTTTTAACATAGTGTAAAGCTGTTTAAAAAAACAAGTGTAAATTTGTGTTTTTTTTAAAATTCATGCGTATGGCTATGTCTGTTTCACGTGACACATATCTATGTCTTCTCCCACGGATATTCCAGTCACAGCTCGACTTTGTTTCCACGTGGGAGCAACAAGAAGTGACTAGTGACTAGTCTGAAACATAGAGCCTTTATTCTACTACCAGGAAAACACCTTGACCTACATGTAGGACCCTCTTGATCACTTTTGACATTACTATGTACACCACGCTGTGAAAATGTTTGAATGTAACTTAAGAGACTGCATAGAATTTAAAACGCCGGAATTATTTTAATGACTTAATTAATAGCCATTTAAATTCATTCAGCGGTTAATTTCTGACACACACACACACACAGGCAAACTCACGCAAAAGCAGAGGATTACAAATGGCAGTCTAATGAGCTGTGAACAAAATATGGCTGATTATAAATCAAGTGCTAAAAGGTAAACTGAACCAACAGAATATTGGTTTAGAAATGTTTAGAGAACTGAAATATTAGAGAAATACAAGAGAAATCTCACCTTGTTTATGAACGAAAATTTAAAATAAGGTTAACACATGAACAATCTTTCAAGACTAACTACATATATATAATTTTACAGATAATATGCTGTCAACCAAGCTACTAAATGTAATCGTATCTTTCCACCAAAATATGATGGGTACAGTGCAATTCAACGGTGCCAGCCCTTAAAGTTTCAGTATAAACAGCGGAGTTAAACAAGGATGTGTCCTGGCCCCAACCCTCTTTGGAATACTATTTTCACTGCTAATCCACAACGCGTTTGACAAATCCACCGAAGGCATCTATTTCCATTCCAGATTTGATGGCAAACTCCTAAATATTGCCAGACTGAGGACCAAAACTAAAATCAGAGCCACCCTCCTAAGAGATATGCTATTCGCGGATGACTCAGCGGTAGTGGTACACACGCAAGAGAAACTTCAGTCACTAATGTCCCGCTTCTCTCAGGCCTGTAAAGAATATGGCTTAACTATTAGCACGAAGAAAACAAATGTTATGGGGACACCTGTTACAGTACCACCCTCCATCCTCATAGACGATAACAATCTGGACGCCGTAAATGAATTCTGCTATCTGGGATCCACAATTACAGATGACCTGTCTCTAGAAGAGGAGATAAAAAAAAACGTATAGAGAAGGCTGCCTTGACCTTCGCTAGACTCAGGCCAAGAGTTTGGGAAAATCATAAGCTAACTACGGTGACCAAAATGGAAGTCTACAAGGCATGCGTTATGAGTACACTGCTGTATGGCAGTAAATCATGAATGACCTACACAAAGCAAGAGAGAAAACTGAACTCATTCCATTTGAGATGTCTCCGTAGGATCTTGAATGTCACATGGAAAGAAAAAGTAAGCAATACTGAGATCCTTGCGCGATCAGGTATTTCCAGCATCTTTACAGCCCTCACACAACGCCGTTTGCGCTGGCTTGGACATGTTCGCCGGATGGAGGACAAGCGCATCCCGAAAGTCATCCTCTATGGTCAACTCGCGACTGGCTCAAGAAAAACTGGTTGCCCCCACCTCCGTTACATAGTACATAGATGTAATAAAACGTGATCTCAAATCAGTGAACATCAATACTGACCATTAGGAAGACATAGGAGCTCTAGACCGCACCAGATGGAGAGAGACAGTGACCAAGAAAAACTATGGACAGTGAAAGTACATGGGTCTCAGCTCAGAGAGAAAAACGTACAATCCGAAAAACGGCCAGCTCCTCCACCGAAGCAAAAGCCACCTTAATCTGCGCTATATGTGGACGGGAGTGTCTCTCCAAAATAGGGCTCCACAGCCACATGAAGAAGTGTGCTCTGAGATGAACCATAGTCGTTCTACGACTGAAGGATATATATATATAATTTTAAATTTTAGTGCCTTGTCATTATTTGATAAGACCCATAATGCAACAGGGAGTAGAGAGGCAGAGAGACGCTTCTTTTCCTCAAAGCCACCCGTTGTATATACACAGTAGCCTATTGGGAAAAAAAAATTAATACCTCATTGCCAAACTTTCTGGATGCTGATTGGCAGAAATAACCGTATAGCACATTAATTGGTTCACTCTTTCTCTCTCTCTCTCTCTCTCTTTCTCTCTCTCTCTATATATATATATATAAAGCTCCTCCTTCGTGATCGAAGATGAGCAAATTTTTCATTCGAAGATGACTGTAGAGTCCAATCCTCGCTTTAAAAGTCGGCCTCATACGTGGCATGGGTAGATTTGATCAGTTGCAGAAAGACCTGCTTCTTCTCTCAGCTTGTTGTTGGTTCGGCGCTCTTTCACCCTGGTCACTCTTTTTGCTTCAAAACTCGAGACTTCGAGACTCACAGCTTCCGCCATGAGGAGCAATCAAGAGCTTGTGCTTCCCAGCTGTGAAAGTCGATATCGCATTCCTTGAAGAGGCTCTTGAGATTGTCTTTATAGAGCTAGTATTGACCTCCCTGGGAGCGCTTTCCTGCACACAACTCCCCGTACAGAAGTCGTTTAATCGCTTTTCTGCACACAACTCCCCGTACAGAAGTCGTTTAATCGCTTTCCTGCAAACAACTCCCCGTACAGAAGTCGTTTAATCGCTTTCCTGCACACAACTCCCCGTACAGAAGTCTTTTGATCGCATTCCTGCACACAACTTCCCGTAAAGAAGTCTTTCGATCTCTCTCGTGCACACAGCTCCCCGTACAGAAGTCTTTTGAGAAGGCGATTGTCTGGCATGCGGACTACATGTCCCGGCCATCGAAGTTTGACTCTGATGCATATAGCATTAGTTTGAGGCGCGAGAAGCTTCTTTCACTAGATTCCACAATTACGGGTATTGCATAATGCCGTTTTTTTTATCGCACGTAGGATTGGCGTTTTCCATATTGAATGACACCCCAAAATGAAAATTTTTGTCTAAATATTTCAGGACATTTGCATGAGTTTTTCTAAAGATTTTAATAATTTCCTGATATTTCCAGGACTTTTTCGTATATTTTGCAATTTCAGGAGATTTCCAGCAGCTCCTGGTAAATCGACAGGAGGCCGCGGGGAATCTGTTATAAGTTATATAATGGTTTAATTTATTAAATCACACACCTAGAATTAGCGCGGGTCCTATGAAAATGCGGGTCCTAAGGCCGGCCCTTCGCCGCCGGTCTGCTAGTATAATTGAATGACCTAAGTACGTAATATAATTGAATGATCTAAGTACGTAATATAATTGAATGATCTAAATACGTAATATAATTGAATGATCTAAGTACTTAATATTATTCACTAATCTAAGCTCTGCTCTTTTTAAATGATGTCAGGAAACTGCCTGCAAGTCAATCCTCATCAAATAAATTGAAATAAAAGTGCTAGATAAACATTTCCAGGTTCCACGTTTGAATGCAAAGTAGTGAAATTATTTGTTAGAATTATTTTAGACAAAAAAAAAAAGAATCTAACATCCACAATATCGTGATGTTTTAACTCGAGTTATGTCTTGCATGTTCTTGGCATGTCATTAAAAATGGCTGTTAGTGCCAGGCATGTATGAATCAGCCTTTGCTATGGATTTCTGGTTAATTCTCGAATATTCGATAGACTAAACCTTATTCATGCTATCGTTGCTTCTTGAAGTGTGTGTACATTTCTTAAACTATTTTTTTCAAAGGAAATTCTAACATACTCAATTTTAAAAACATGTTTGAACTATGATTTTCTTGCAATCTCCAACTTGCCATAGTAGTTCCTCGCAAGTTTTTTTCATCCTTTGACCGTTCTCTCCCTATGACCAACTTTCTCAGTACTCTAGATATTTAGATCTGATAGTTCTCGAAAATTTCTGACGTTGGTTGATTCATTCTCGGTTTTTTCATGATGTCATTTACTCATGAATATTCAGCAACATTATCCCTAAATGAAATGGGTTTACCAAAGAAAAAGGATTACATGAAGAATACATATAGATCTTTTCGAGATCTAGTATATATCATCAAACATTGATAGTCAATGTTTCGGTCGGTTGGGCGAAGGCTGAGTGGTTAAATGCTTGACTTCTGAATCTGGGGTCCTGGGTTTTAATCTCGGTTAAGACTGGAATTTTGGGGATTTTTAGGGTGCCCCAGAATCCCGCCAAGTCGGGTACATGACTTTAGCTGGGGGAAGTAAAGGCGGTTGGTCGTTATGCTGGCCACATGACACCCTGCTCGTTAACCGTTATCCAAAGAAATAGATGACCTATCATCATCTTCGACATAGATCTTAAGGTCTGCAAGGGGAGGTTACTTACTTACTTGTTATATCGGTAAAATGATGGGGCAAAGGGAAATACAACTGTAAAACATTTCTTTAGTAAAGAGACTGGTACTCTCTCATTTTTCTTTCATGTGGAGATCTGCACACACATACAATAATGAAGAAATCTCTTGGTCTATGAGGAACAGATAACACACACACACATATATAGGCCACAAAAAAGGGATGACCTTTAAATCATCTGCCCTATAGATCGCAAGGTCTGAAAGGGGTACTTTACTTTTAATATATATATAAATGAATAAATAAATAAATAAATATATATATATATATATATATATATATATATATATTACAATTAGTTAATTACCAAAAATTTATCAGATAAATTGTTATTTTTTTTATCACTACATGTATTGTCATCAAATATAAATAAATATGTAAAGTTTCAACTTGATCCGAAAATGGGAGACAAAACGTGTTTAAAACACAATGTGTTGAAAAACGTCACTATACAGCCACATCTCTCAACTCTCAACATGTTGTTTCTATTTCCTTTCACGATACCAAATAAAAAAACTAATTGCTAATAATCAATTACTATTGACATTCGTTAATGTTTTAAAACATTGATTATTGTGTTGTCGCGTATAAGAAATAATTGTGCAAATTGTCAGTTTGATCCGATACATTGGGTGTGGGAGGAACAATCTGTGAAAACTTTCTACCAGACAGACAGAATGAGTTGATACAAGCTTTGTAAAAAGTAGACTGAAAGCGCTTCATATAAAGATGTTTGCCAGATAGAAGCAATCGATATGGGCCAGTAAAGACTGTATGTGACCAAATAATTCACCGAGTGTTTCTATTGTTTCTCGTCTCGTTGTATCGATTTTCCGAATTACCTGACATACGGAATATAAATATTGGCCGGCGTCGTGAATATAGAGGTTTTATTTCATTTTCATTGGACATGTCAATTATTAATATAAAAAATAAATTGATAAATAAATGCCACTATCTTATTCATGGTAAACATGTAACGCTGACTAAAAACTCAAAATATCTAGGTCATTATAATTAATGAAAAATAATGGAATCCCTATATTGAAGAAATTTTAAAACAAATCAATCAAAACATTAGGGTTTATTAAAAGAAATTTCTACAAATGAAATTAAATAAAAAAATTTTTTTTTGTATCTTGGTTAGGCCAATAACAGAATATGCATCCTCTGTTTGAGACCACTCAACTCAAGGAAACATTAAGATCAGGCACAAAATAGAGCAGTGAGATTCATAGCAATCGAATATTCACACTTGACTAGAGTAACACCTTTAGTAAAATCACTACATTTAGAAAGCCTTCAGGTAGAAGACTTATAAGTAAAGTAGCACTTATTCATAAAACACTGAACCATAATCTTCAAATACAAAAACAAAACTTAATAAAACACTCAGAAAGACACAAAGATAAAGGCACATTCCTCGTCCCCTATGCTAGTACAAAATTTGTACAAATACTCCTTCTTCCCTAGTGCTATGAGAGCATGGAATGGGTTCCCTGAGTCAGTCAGGAAAACCCCGTGACTTGGCAAAATTTTAGTCATTAATTAACATGCATGACTAGATGCGTGACGCGTGGGACGTAATCATCTTCTTTTTTGAAGTAACGTCTGTATTTGATAAGAAAAGACGAAAATGAATAGTGCAATAATATAAGAGCTTACACGTTATGTTTCAGACATTTTGGCACAGGAAGGATTAGAATAGAGAGCTATCTTTACAAATAATTGAAACGCGATACAACAATTGATTTCAACTGCGTCATCAGACTTCCTTAGTAGTCTGATCTCTCACTTGCGTCATCAGACTTCGATGCCTCCTTAGTAGTCTGATCTCTCACTTGCGTCATCAGACTTCGATGCCTCCTTAGTAGTCTGATCTCTCACTTGCGTCATCAGACTTCGATGCCTCCTTAGTAGTCTGATCTCTCACTTGCGTCATCAGACTTCGATGCCTCCTTAGTAGTCTGATCTCTCACTTGCGTCATCAGACTTCGATGCCTCCTTAATAGTCTGATCTCTCACTTGCGTCATCAGACTTCGATGCCTCCTTAGTAGTCTGATCTCTCACTTGCGTCATCAGACTTCGATGCCTCCTTAGTAGTCTGATCTCTCACTTGCTTCATCAGACTTTGATGCCTCCTTAGTAGTCTGTTCTCTCACTTGCGTCATCAGACTTTGATGCCTCCTTAGTAGTCTGTTCTCTCGCGTCATCAGACTTCGATGCCTCCTTAGTAGTCTGTTCTCTCACTCTTGTCACTCAACGTGCCTTCACAGCGAGGGATGAAGAAACTGAATCTCATCTTCTTTTCCACTGCGCAGACTTGCTGGATTCCGTTTCGATAGGTCTGGGATTTCACATGTTCTTGTTTCTCTTGACCTTTATAGTGGCATAACGTATGGCGCGTTCAACAGCAGAGTTTCTGCCCCCCCCCCTTTTTTTATGTGGAATAGTATGATGTTGTTTATGATAATGATGACGATGATGATGATGTTGTTGATGATGATGATGATGTTGATGAAGATGTTGATGATAATAATGATCTCTTACTTTTGGTGAGAGCACTACTTTGAAAATACCAATGATATACAACCACGTGATATATGCTGATATAGGTTCTGTGGAATCGTGTTGATCGCCTGATAAGCCCTAATTCATAAATAACAACTAAAACTTTGTTGTATCGATACAAAGTCTAAATAATATGTATTTTTATAATACCCCAAAAAATGTACACTTTATACTCTATTAACTTGCACTCTCTTCGTACATACAAAGGAGGGCACTATTTATCACAAAAGTAAGCAGTTTTTGTAATACGAAAAAGGCTCCAACGAGTTTCTTAGGAATTTCACATGATCTTTGAAAAGAAAAACGACTAGCTAATTTGTCACACAGTGTGAGAACCATTGTCACGTTTTTTTTTTTTCAGTCTTCACATTAAATTCCTCTTACGTCTTTTGATCAATGAAATTGTTTCGAATAACGTCAGAGAACAAAAAAAAGATTTTCTTTTATAATGGGTTCAGTTGGGAATTGACTCCAAATGTTTCTTTGTTTTATATCAACTCTACTCAAAGACGAGCACTTCGTGAAAGGTTCATCTGGTTCTTAAACCAATTATTTGCAAGGAGTCAATTTTTTTTTTAAATGAAATCATTCCAAATAAGTTAAATTTAAAAAAAAATTCTCCCCTCTAGGTCACGCGGCTTAATTAGACAAAATGTTTGTAAACACGACAGAGTTGACGAGAGTTACTAAACATTTTTACACGAGTTCTTATACCGTTTCATTGAATACAATCATTCCAAATGGCGTGAAAAGAAAAAAAAAATTCCATTTACGTCACACGGTTTATTTAGACTAAGAAACGTTCTATGTCACTACGACAGTGTCACGAGGGTTAAGAAAGATTTTTGCAAGAGTTTTTATATTATTTTATTTGAGGAATTCATTCCTAGTGACGTCATAGAAACAAAACTTTCTACAACCTCACCTTTTTTTTAACATGACAGGTTGACTAGGGTTAACACGACAGGTTGATTAGGGTTAACACGACAGGTTGACCAGGGTTAACACGACAGGTTGACTAGGGTTAACACGAAAGGTTGACTAGCGTTAACACGAAAGGTTGACTAGGGTTAACACGACAGGTTGACTAGGGTTAACACGAAAGCTTGACTAAGGTTAACACGTCAGGTTGACTAGGGTTAACACGAAAGCTTGACTAGGGTTAACACGACAGGTTGACGAGTTAATAAATATTTCTGCACGAGTTCATTTCATTTAACGAATTGATTCCGAAAAGTCAAAGAGAAAAAAAAATCTGCTGCATCATAGTTAGACAGAGTTTTGAGTTTTTGTCACATCGGCACAATTTAGGCCATGTCGTGCTAGGCTTAGACAATAAGTGGTCTTAAAACAGTTTAAATGTTTGGCGTCGTCGATTGTGTGTTTTGTCTTACAAGACATGAATGATATAAACTCTGTACACATTTTACACACACACACAAAAGAAGAAAACTAAAATCCCTTCACTATAAAATAGTGTTTCATTTTCTTGGCACTAATAATCGTCTACTTTATGCAGACAGATGACCTGAACATCACCCGGCCCATAGATCGCTTTTTTTACTTCTTGCCGACAGTTATTGCTGCTGAGCCGCGGGCTCTTATCAAGTTTTACTTAAGTCCTTAGACTTAGGTCCTCCCGCTCCATTCGGCTCGTTGTGCGACAAAGATCTGTCCCTGGCAATGTCTGAAGCCTCTCCCCCCCCCCCTGGTGTCCACTGCCCCAGTCTAAGTAAGACCAATCATTCTTGCATTGTTCTAAATTTTTGACTTTTTCTGAAATTGAAAATGGTGGCGGGCGGGGGAGGGGGTAGATCCTTGAATTTGATTGGATGGTAATGTGTCAGGGGCTGGTATTGTGAGAGTGAATGTGTTCTTTCTTTGTTGATATTTTGGTATGTAAGAGTTGTACCCCTTTGTTTTATATCCCCAGATAAGAATGTACACACGTGATGGTTTTCAATATGACTTTTCCTTTTATGAGAGAGAGAGAGAGACATTGGTAGTCAGTTGTTCTCTGAGAGTGGAATATTAGGATCTTAGTTTTCCTGGATAGCTGGAGTTTTTTTTGTGTGTGCAATTAATTTAGTAGTAATTAGTAGAAATTAATCGATCTTAAGTAACCCATTGAGCCAAGTTAGAAAAGAACCTGACAGTAGTTGTGCAAAGTTTCAAATTGATCCGAAAATGGGTGTGGGAGAAATGACGGATTCAAACATTTTACTAGACAGATAGACAGACAGAGTTGATAAAAGATAAATTATCTTATCTTATCTTAAAAAGGAGTAATTCAGGGTAAAAATCACAGCTCGTAAATATTTTCTTCCTAGATTAAAAAAAAATAGGTGCAGGTACTCAGTGATGAATTGCCTAGCTTTAAACTAGTAATAAATTAATACTAAAAGCTAACATACAAGAAAAGTATAAAAAAATCCCCACATTGAAAAAGGTTGCCGGTACGATGTACCGGTGCGTACGTCACAAAAAAAAAGCACTGTTATAAATATGTTTTTTACTAGATAGAGATTCTCTAGATGACTAGATTTAAATCTAAACTCCGTCCCTCCATACTATTGTTCAAAATGTTTCACCTAAAACAAAAAGTAAACTCTTACATCTTTGTACCGTTGAATTCGCAACAAGGACGAGCTCCCACTCTGAAGATTTGCACGAAACTCTGGAAGCGATGCTGTCATGTCAGCCACATTATTTATTTCCCAGGAATTATAAACAAAATAAAAAAAACATTTTAAAAAATACTTTTCTTTTAAAAACGGAAAGCGTATACGAAGTGTAACTGTATCAATGAGTTTTAATCAGTCATGTAATTAAACTTGTAATAGATGTAGACCAACAACAATAAATCTGTGCGATACAAAATATTTTTATTACAAAGCTTCTATCAACTCTTTCTGTCTGTCTGTCTGTCTGGTCAAAAGTTTGTCCACGTTATTTCTCCCACACCCAATCTCGGATTAAGTTGAAATGTTGCACAATTATTACTTTTAAGTGACAACACAAGACTAGACAAGTGGGAACTACGCTTGAAAAAAAATCGACATTAATGTGATTGGAGTAGGCTATTCTAAGACATGTCGCATCTGGTTGCTAATGGAAACTACTTTTACGCTGTGTCGACTGTATATAATATGTTAATGTACTTTAGTTAGCATTAGTTTCTCATATATATGCAAGTGACAATATTTGTTAGGTTCCCGCTTACCTCCCCCCTACACCCTTTCCTCCATTTTTCTCCTTTTATATATAACAGGCATGTCAAACTGGGTGTTCGGGGGCCGCATGCGGCCCGCGACCACCTTGCATGCGGCCCCCTTGACCACCTAAAAAATTATAAAAATAATGTTATACTGTTACGCTGGAAAACAAGAGATGACAAGCTACTTCAATTGAAAAAAAAAATTAAACTGAACAACGAGGGTGAGTTTGCAGTGCAAGCAAGCTACATTTTGTCAAACTAAATTGTAAGCCATTGCAAATCATTTAATAAATGTGATTTTATGAAGGAGTGTGTTGTTAGAGCCGAAGTAATTTGTCCAGAAAAGGTGAAAGCATTCAAAAAAATAGCGTTAACTAGTGACACTGTCGCAGATAGAATAGATGACATGTCAGTCATTCTGATTTTGAATTAGTTTCATTGGCTCTCTATGAGTCAACTGATGTAAAGGGTGTAGCACAGTTGCTTATATTCATAAGGATCTGTGACAGGAATTTTGACATACACGAGGAACTACTTGAGTTCTGTTCTAGGCATAACACCACAACAAGCGAGGATCTTTTTGAGAAATGACAGGAGGTAATAATGCAGTACAATTTATCTTTGATAAGCTAGCTAGTCTAACAAGAAATGAAATGATTTTGGATACAAAGTTACTTGCAAAAATAAGAGAGACTGATGATAATTTTAAATTTGCTCATTTTCAGTGCATCATTGACCAAGAAACATTCTGCGCACAGCAATTACAGTTTCAACATTACAAGTCATGTCATAAGACCGTTTTCAGTCGCTTCTTAATTTTATTCGTACCCGTGGTTTTAGTGCTCGTCAATGTTTAATGTTTCTGGATGACATTGGACATAAATTTGATTGTGTTCCCTACTACACAAAAGTCCGCTGGCTCTCATGTCATATAATATTGAAGAGATTGTTTGCACTGCGTGAGGAAATCGTATTGTTTCTGAACATGAAAGTCGAACCTGTTGAACATTTCCAAACTGACGAATGTGTTCAGGATTTGGCATTAGCAGTTGATCCCACTGGCCACCTGCAAGACTTGAATTTGAAACTTCAAAGTAAGACAACATTGTCACAACTGCGTGTAATCATGTAAAATGCTTTCAAGCAAAATTAGGACTGTGGATAAACCAAATATGAAGGGAAAATCTTTTTCGTGTCAGGAACTAAAAAGATGAAATACGGTTGCGGCATTTGGTAAATGGGTCCTACACCTGGAATCGTTAGTAGATGCTTTCAATGACGTTTTCGTGACTTCGATACATAAGAGCAAGAACTTTCGTGTTTTGTATCTCCATTCTCATTTGATTCTGAAAATGTGCAACTAGAGCTGATATAATAGCAGTCAGATTCTTAGTTGAAATCTAAGTATATTGAAATGGCTGTGCCAAAATTGTACAGTTATTTACCCTTAACGTATTGTTGAATTGCGGAAATTCGCAGCCAGAATTCTAGCTATGTTTGCATGCACTGGTCTATGTTAACAGCTCTTTTACATAATAAAAGCTACAAAACACCTCACCGTTCGAGATTATCTGATCAAAATTTTGTCATCTGTGATGAACAGTGGCAAACAAATTTCAACCTGACATTAATAAAATGGTATCCCAGAAAAGATGTCAAGCATCAGGACAAAGAAAATAATGAGTAATCAAAGTATTTTTTAATTAGCCAATAGTACTACAAGTATAGCTAAGGGCAGTGCTCGATTTAGGAAAAAAACCAGTGCGGGGAGAAAAATTTTTTCTGCAGAGCCGGGAAAAATACCTTCCCCGGCGGGGATGGTAAAAGTTAAAGCAGAGCCGGGGATGAGCCTCACAGTTCCGGGCAATTTCCCGGTTTCGCAACAATCTGAGCCCATCTACTAATCCTGCTACTCCCACTACTACTATTATTATTACTAATACTTTAACTACTAGTGCTACTACAATATAACATGACACAACATGCGAAAACAAATTATTTACAATACAACACTTAAAAACAAATGATATACAACAGGTTTTAAAGTTGAAATTTATTTTAATTTTAATTTGTTTGTTTCATTTTTTCAAATATCTTGGTTGAATTTACAGTTTTTAATAAAAACTAGCTTGTTGTTGAGATGAAATTTACTTTTAAATGGAAAGTGTGTTGTTTTCATTTTTAGCTATTGGATGTTGATGCAGATGATGTTGTTGTTGATGCAGTAGTTGATGTTGTAGATGAAATTGTTGTAGATGTTGTTGTTGCGTTTGTTCATGTTATTGATGATGTTGTTGTTGATGACGTTGTTATTTTTTTTGTCGTTGATGTTGTTGTATATATGGTTGAATTTACAGTTTTTAGTAGCTTGTGTTGTTGTTGGTGGTACTGCAGAAGATGATGTTGTTGTTGATGCAGTAGTTGATGTTGTAGATGAAATTGTTGTTGATGTAGCTGTTGCTGATGGCGTTTGTTGTTCATGTTATTGATGATGTTGTTGTTGATGACGTTGTTTATGTTATTGTCGTTGTTGTTGTATATTTGAAATTGGTCTCATCAATTCTAAACAATTTTTTGCTAAAATCCAAACAATTTAAACAAATTATGGCGCTGTTCCATAACTACTTCTTTTGTTGGTTTGCCAAAAGGTAGGTCGCTAGCAGAATGCCTTCCGTCTTTCAACCACTTTGTGGCATACAACCTGGCATCAAAATGTTGAAGTGGCGGACCATTAATTTTAATAAAAAGCAAGTGATTGATAGTTTCAACATCTAATGAATTCCGAAGAGATGTGTGAGTTAAATTCATCGTGCTGAATCCTCGCGCACAATCAGCAGTAGATATTGGCAGAACATCTAATCTCTTGTACAATTCATTAAGTTCTGCATCAGCATCATGACCATCTTTTGTCATGCGAAATTGGTGCACTATTGCTGAAGTATGACGTGCTTTAATTTTCAAAAATTTTTGAAGTTCCATAATTTCACGATCTCCATACAACATTAACTCTTCTGTGTTTTTTGGCCAATTAGCCTTACATAAAACTTCAGCATGTTTCAACACAAGTGTGCTGTTGTCAAAACGGGAGGAGATGTTGTCAACTAAACTTTGAAAAAACTTTTTCATAAAATTGTGAAACTTTGTTTGTTCCGCTTCCGTTGGTGGCATAAGCTTGATTTCTGTGAAAGTACCTGTGCAAGAAAATTCCTTTAAAAAATCCTGACACCATCATATTCTTTGACGGCTGACAATGTTTTTATAGCGTTGGAAATCTCAGCATTTACTGTTCTAACTGAGGATGAATTTTTTTGTAAAAATAGTGATAAACTTTTAAAAACTTCAAGGGCTTCTTTGATTATTGTTAGTTCGTAAACAAAAATCAATTTCTTCAGTTTTTGAATTATTCCACTGCATTTAGTTCTATCTCGAACATTTCTGCTCATATCCTAACTGAGTGTTTCAAAATGTTTCCCTAAAGCTGGATAGTTTTGCCAGATTGCTTGAACACTACGCAAAGAGGATGCCACCCAACGAATATCAAATGTACGACCAATTTTTAATAACTCTGTGTGCACTTCTTTTGGCACAATTTCTAATTGATTTCTATTCTTTGGTGATCGTGAAAAATGAGAATATAATGATTCAGCAAATATCTGAAAGTGTGAGAGTTCTGTTGATGTTTTCAATACATCGTGAATTGCTAATTCCAATTTGTGAGCCATGCAGTGAAAAATAACAAAATCTGTATTCATTTTTCTGTAAGCCGCCTTTTCAGTATATCATCTGTAAATTCAAACTTATGTAGAACTTCAAGCAATGAATTTGCAATATCTTCACCCGTTTGACTAGGCAGTTCAAAAAGATCTAAAAACCAATTGTTTATTTCATTGTTGCATGCTATTCGTATACAAAGAATAAGAAACTGAAGTACTTTCATCAAATAATAAGGAAAAAGTTGCTTCAGTCTCAAATAGAATGTATTTTAAAAGCTTTTCCTTCATTTTTATAGCAACAAAAACTATAATATTTTTGCAAGAATGATCTGAAAAAAGACACTTCCCTACATCCAGGCCATTCAGTTCCTGAAGAAGCATAATTTCCGGATGTGAAGTAAATGCACAATCACGCTTACAAACTGTATATGCTGTGCGAAAAATACGTGATGTAACTTCCACTTGATTCTGATGTTGAAGATGCCATAAAGTTCTCACTTTTTGATAAACTTTCTTCAATCAAGCGTTTTTCTTCAATTAATTTGATATTTGCACAAATTCCATGTGACACACTTTTACCATGTTCTGTAATTTTGTCATTGAGTTTTTTAATTTTGCTTTTTTTAGAGTTTATTTCAAGTATGGAGAGACCTTCAACAAAAGTTTTCTCTATTCGCATTCTTTCTTTTCCATGCAAGCCTAAATTTTTTACTGAAGTACAATATGTACAGATTACTTTTCCATCGGCAGTGGCTTGGAGCCATGGTCTGCTTTTCTGCCATGTTTTGAATCTTGTTAGGGATAGTCCCTCAGGAAAAAATTGACCCTGTATGGGCTGTATGTTTACATCACTAATTCATTCATTCAAATTTTCATCTGCATTCAATATATTTACAGGTTCATCGCAAGTATTTTGGAAACTTTTGGGTCTGATATAATGAATTTCAGTAATTTGCCCGATAACAACTTTCTTTGAATCCAATAATGATTGCATTCTGCATTTCACAACCGTGATGTGCCCATTGTCATGCCAAATGTGTATGTCTGTTTCCAAAATATCTGCTGTGGCTCGCACTATTGGTTCATCACACCAATGTCCATCCAATCTTTGGCATTCTAAATATGCAGTGAAATCTTTATAATCTGTTTTAATTAAAAATGATTCGTCAATATAATCTGGATGGTTTTCTTAATATGTCACTGCATCCTGTCTCAACTGCCAAGCATTGTATGAGGAAATCGGATTTACACAATTGGATTGTTGAAGTTGGTCGATTATGGCATGAAAAAAGCAGTTGCCATCACTTCGTAATTCAACAACAATGCATCCTCGCTCCTCAACTATTTTTTAAAGATTTGTTGAAACAACATTGGAGTCCCCGATGCCTGAAAATGAAAACAATACAGTACGAATTACAATGAAGGACTGTCAGAGCAGGCACAGTTCTAGGAGTAGGATGGAAGGCCAGTTTTCAGACCTGCCTCTCCAATAAACATTGAATAACACCCCCACACCATACCATCCCCTGATCTATCTATCATTTTATTAAATTTTTATAACATCAGATGTATCTTAGCCTATTAATTCTATCTTTCTTGACAGCTTATATAACACTGTTTACTAGCTAATAGATTTTTTAAACTTATTATTTTATATATTATATTAATTAATAACAATATCAATCAATATATATTCAACTGCTTATGAATTTTGATTTTAATTTTAAATCAAACTTATTAAAGCGAAAATAAATAAACTTATAATATTTTATTGGTTTATTTTATTTTTAAATTATTAATAATTAATGACTTACTACAAGATGTTTTCTGAAGAAGTTGAAGATCATCACTGTGAGATTTCACTCTTTGGATTATAGTATTTTTCGTAAAAGACAATTTTTGTTGGGTTAATGTTTTAAATTTTTTACAAGACGGCTCTTTAGACATTTCAATTAAAACAAAATTAAAAAATATTTATTTTAAATAGGCTATAATTCTGATAAACCGCGCTTTGCGACAAACGAAAAGTGAACAAAAATATGTTATCCAGTCCAACTAAAATATGTTATCCAGTCCAACATTAACATGTTATCCAGTCCAACAAAAATATGTTATCAAGTCCAACATTAACATGTTATCCAGTCCAACAAAAATATGTTATCCAGTCCAACATTAACATGTTATCCAGTCCAACAAAAATATGTTATCCAGTCCAACATAAACATGTTATCCAGTCCAACAAAAATATGTTATCCAGTCCAACAAAAATATGTTATCCAGTTCAACATAAACATGTTATCCAGTCCAACAAAAATATGTTATCCAGTGCAACATAAACATGTTATCCAGTCCAACATAAACATGTTATCCAGTCCAACATAAACATTCTATCCAGTCCAACAAAAACATGTTATCCAGTCCAACATAAACATTCTATCCAGTCCAACAAAAACATGTTATCCAGTCCAACATAAACATTCTATCCAGTCCAACATAAACATGTTATCCAGTCAACATAAACAAGTTATCCAATCCAACAAAAATATGTTATCCAGTGCAACATAAACATGTTATCCAGTCCAAAATAAACATGTTATCCAATCCCCCCAAAAAGTTATCCAGTCCAATATAAACACGTTTTTGTCTCAAGTGCCAGAAAATGCATAAATAATAAGAATCAACTTCCTGTTATGTATGTAAATGGTTTATTTTGACAATATTTTGAAAAGTTCTTTTCTAGAGACAGTGACCATAGCCCGACCACTGTAAGCCCAGAAGCAATCTATTCTAAATAAATCAGTTTTGGGGCTTAAAATTGGCGTCTTGTGCGAAAAAAATGTTATCCGAAGTCTCTTAGTGTTGCTTGTGTAGAGTGCTTAAGATCCTAAACCGACGACATCTTAAGAATGATTTCATATCTAGAACTTCGCTACATAGCGACTCCCAGATTTCTTAAGAGACAAGGCATTTGGCCAGTGGAAATTGTATATTTTTATTATTATACTATGGCCGCAAAGGCCACCGAAACTACCCTTTCCTAAACCATCATAACTATACAAACAAGGATAAGTCTATGCAAGTTCAATAAATCTGCCAGGAGTAAAATAAAAATGTTTTTCTTCAGGATTTTACGTAGTATGTTTTAATTTTAGATGATACCCGAAATGTTGCTTCTCAAGTTTATTAATAAACAATGTCCGCTTTAAGTAACCTGATTTCCTTTAGTAAACTACAGAGATAAACTCTATCCAAAATGTAATAGACTAGTTCAAGAATTTTTTATGTAGATATATGCATTACCAGGAGTTACGCTCATATATTAATGATTGTTCTGGCCCTTGTCTTCAATATACTCTCTGAACTGAATGGCTTCATATTAAATATCCTATTAATTAAAGGTTACATGTCAAACAAGGTGTTACTCCTTTATATTGACATGAATCAACAAGCTATATACAAACATTAATACATTTTTCATCCGTCAATTGTAGGGCTACATATTTTTTTAAACAAATGTAAGCCATATAAAACTTTCTACCGAAAGAAAAAAATGAGTATTCGAACCTAGAATTTTTTTTTTTACATAAAATCACTTTGTCTGGTAAAAGTTTGAACCCACTTCTCCCGCACCCATTCTCGGATGAAGCTGAAACTTTGCACAATTATCCATGAATGAATCAATGAATGAATGAATAATAGATTGAACAAATTAGTCAATTAATTACTGGTTATTTATATTATTTTGTTTGATACCAACAAGGGAATATTAATCCTTTATTATTCACAGATATGGTTAAATATGACTTGTTTTCTCCCCTTGTATCATTGTACACATTATTGGTCCACATTTAAACAATTGTTTGTTGTACCTAACATACCATGAATCAATTGAAAAAATATCAAATTAGTCAATTAATTATTGGTAATTATCGATGTCGAAAAAGGGAAATAATTTCATGCATTTTTAAAAATGCTTTTTTATCTATTCAAACACACAATGATATGAATTTGTTAAAAAAGCAAAACATTTACAGTAAATATGATGAAGTCTAGTTACTCGTGTAAATATGTTATATCTTCATCTTGTTTCTTAACTTGTAACCTTTTATTTTCTACTGTTTCAAATTGTTTCTGTTTACAAGAAGAAGAGACAAGTTTATCTCATAGAATGCCCACATCTGTGGCATTTTACGTCTCGAGAGACGATCTTTTCCCTTTGGAACTTCTTGTGTGACTAAAGAGGCCAATCCTTGATACACAGCTGCGATCGCAGGTTGGGCATATATAATCACCAGGCGCCGTTGCATTTTCACCCTTCTTTCTGCTTCTGTTGTGTATGACATCTGCAATCTTTGACCCTTCCTTTATGCTCTCTCTCCATGAGGATCTGTCCAGTGCCACCTCTTCCCAGTTGCCAGTGTCGATTTTGAAGAGCTTCATGTCGCGTTTGCATACATCCGTATAACGTAAAAGTGGGCGACCAGCGGCTCTCCTGCCTTCTATTAGATCGCCATACAGGATGTCCTGTGGAAGTCGACCTTCTGGCATTCTACGAACGTGGCCAAGCCAGCCAAGGCGTCTGCTGCTGATAACAGAGCGGCCCACATGCTGCTGGTTAATATAACTGTTGAATAGACTTGCGAATATATCTCATACTAAGGAGTAAACATTTACTTCAACATAAAAACAATGACATTATAAAATAATATGACGTAAAGTAATGACGCAATTATGAAATGATGCCACATAAAGTAATGACGTAATAAAGTATAAATATCCCTATGCGCAATGACGTTAAGAACTAATAATAGCACATAAACAAGTGGTGCAATGACTGGTCGGAAAATGGTGGAACCCCTATTCAAAAAAATGCTTGGCGCCGCCCTGTCCTAAATGAAGATTTGAGAAGAGCTGATGCACTTCAGAACGGTTTATTTACTTGTGTGTGTGTGTCTGTCTGGAAATTGTCTAAGTAAACCTAATGGTTTTCAGGAAGAGACAAGAGTTCGATAAAGAACTAGACTTTGTTTTAAGAGTACATCACACCATTACATGTGTATCTATAGGGGAAAACATCATGGGATGACTCTCGGCATATGTTGTAGGGAGATTTAATTGACTAAGTAAAACGTCTCTGAGAGCCTAAAAAGCAAACCCTCTCCCCCCATTTAGCACGTCTGTGTCTGTGTGTGTCTCTGTGTGTTCAATTCCTTTGTTTACACTCTCCTTCCAGTCCACGAAATCCAATTTTCTTCTTTATACTCCATTTCTTTTGTGTTCATTGACTTTTATGTTCGCTTCAGCCAGACACACCGAGACTAACATTACAATGTCGTCTGGAAAGAGTATACAAATTGCTTAGTTACATGAGCTTATTTTACGCAAATTAAAATTGTTCCGCGTCATTTAATGAATTTGTAAAAATGTTTCTTAAAAGGAACGAAAATATCCTTGCCGGTGGACCATCGTTACAGACTTTTTACTTTTCTTTGCTTGTTTGGAGTGTGATGTTTCTAAACAAGGAGGTACTCTTTTAACTATGTGTTTATGAAGTGGGGCCGTTAATTCATTTTGCAGTTTGCTTGTTTGTTGTTTTTTTTTTTTGCCTAACCACATTAGTCAAAGTAGGACGTTTAGGGGAGACAGTTTTCAAAAGATATATACATGTTTTTGTTGTGTAAGTGTATTTCTGTGACAATTATGTGCATTTTTATGTGTACTTTGGAATCATAGTTTATTAAGCCGTTATATGGTCACTGCATCTGAAAATGATTTATGTTATAAGGATTTTAATATTATTCTTTAAAAGGCCTTTCATTTTGCGTGTGTATGTGCGTGTTTTTTGCTTCTGTTCATTTTCACCAATTAGTCCATTTAAACAAATATATATATTAGTAGATTGTTATTATTATGTTACTGTTCTTTATTTTTTAATGGAATCTCACAAACGAAACTTCTATGACACAATTGTAGGGAAAAAACATAGCATTCTTTTTTTTTTCACCACAAAAATATTAAAGTAATACTAATAATACACAAAAAAATTTGATTCTGAAGAGAATCATTTGCTTGTCTTCGAGTCCGAAGATTATTGAGGAATGCTGTATAAGTAACTAGCTTAAGTAGCATTACACACCGACTAAGCCCGTTGATTTGCTCTCATGATTTATATTGTTTATTATGACCTTTTTTCTGTCGATGGGTTACATTTCAACGATCCCCCTGACATCCTTTCTAGCATGTGGGGATTAGTGTATCTCTGTTACAATGAAATTAAAAGGCCCGCTCTCTTTCTCTTTCCTTCTCTCTCTCTCTCTCTCTCTCTCTCTCTCTCTCTGGAACCCCCCAATTGGTTAATTTTTTAATCTGCGCTTCTTAATTTCTCCGACATAGACTTTTGATGTGGAAAGACTTTCTTTAATGTTCTCCTCGACACACTCACGCACATATGCTTTTGGTCCGTGAATACTAACATCACTTTTACGCCTTCAATCCCTCTCCCTCCGCTGTCTCGCCCACAACAACAAAAGTTAGTCCTACTTAAAATCCAATATAGCGTTTCGACCGTAACCTGCAATCCCCTCTCCCGCCCCAACACACACCCGTTTTCACCCTTTTCGGTCCTTTTGTGTTTGAATGACAAGCAGCGTTTCAATTCGATCTATACGACCATTTGGCTAGTTTTACCTTTTTTTTTTAAATTAATGACACTGTTTGATTCTCTTTACTGAACTGTACTCATGTCTACTCAGTTTATAATAAGACCATTCCACCTTTAAGAACTGATCCCAGTACAAATACAGTAATTAATATATTTCACTTACTGTACTGAAGATTTTTAAACTTTTAACAAGATTTGAAAAAAATAAAATCAAATCAAACAATTATCCACTGCCCTCAAGCGTAAGCATTTTTGTTTTAAGGAAAAATAAGTCAAATTACAGCAATGCCACGATCTCATTTACGGAAAGTTATTTTTACTTCTATTGTGCCTGTGTTTTTCTTATTAAATAATTTTCTATCAAATTAGAGTCTAGGTTTATTGGAGATGTTCACGATCAACTAACCAATGTCAAGGACGATCAACTGACGCGAAATTGAGCTTCGAAATTGCCAACTAAAAGCTACAAGCAGAGTAGCTTATAAAATGATTCTGCAGTGCTATAATGTGCACATTGACAATAAAAAACAAAGCTTATCAACACTGCCTCTATTTCGTACACCGTAAACACAAAAGAGTTTGCTATTTATAGGTTTTCCGCTATGTACGAACTTTCCAGTATAGAAATTGATTTTTTAAAAAGAATTGTATAATGTACGGATAATGGGAAAAACTCATTGGCACTGCCAACTTACTTTGAAGCATGCTGCTAGAGACTCTCAGAATGATGACTGCGTGCATGGAGGACAAGCAATGGTAGGATTGTCAATAAAAATGACCAGTGGACCAGGCCTGAATCTTCGTGATCTGACCAGACTGATTGATTGTCTGTCTGTTTGGCCTACAGACTAAGGTATTATTTTTGTACCTCTTTGATTTTTCTGTCTTTTCATTTATCCAAGATATGAGAGTCATGAAATCTATCTATCTATCTATCTATCTATCTATCTATCTATCTATCTATCTATCTATCTATCTATCTATCTATCTATCTATCTATCTGTCTGTCTGTCTGTCTGTCTATCTAATCTATCTATCTATCTATCTATCTGTCTATCTGTCTGTCTGTCTGTCTGTCTGTCTGTCTGTCTATCTAATCTATCTATCTATCTATCTATATCTATCTATCTATATCTATCTATCTATCTATCTATCTATCTATCTATCTATCTATCTATCTATCTATCTAATCTCCACTTACCCACTAACAGTCTAGAAATGCATAACAAAATTACCATGAAATGATTTATTTGTTTTCTAAAGATGAAAAGTGCTGTACTTTACTTGTTACATAGACACACAATCTACATAGTGTCCACATCAACCTAAACAAAGCCAGTGAGAGCCGGGGCTCAGGCTGAAGTTCTCATTCTGACATCTAGTTGTTTAAGGCGACATGTAAATAGCACAATACCGAAAATTAAGTCAGTGACTTGTAAACAGAGTTTTATCACCTCCCTGGACTCAGTGGTGGGGGGATGTGTGGCTGAGTGTGTCAACTCGATCTCAGTATGCTATAAACATGAATTTTCATGAAAAAGTCTCTTGCCTTTAATAGTTTATGTAAAGCACCCCACCATGCCCCACCCTACAAAGTTTTTTTCCTTACTCTGACAGAATTTATCAGGCATAAAGTATATAAATGTATATATGTATGCGTGCGTGCGCGCAATCGAGAGAGAGATAGAGATAGAGATAGAAATATCCCCCTCCGTAGATAAGGTGACTATCCCACTCCATTTATAAGGTGACTGGCCAACTCCATTGGGAAGGTGACTAACTCACTCCATACATAAATTAAGTGGTCATGGAATCCACATATTGATGAAACTACAAAAAAATCCAACAAAGCATTAGGGTTTATTAAAAGAAATTTCTACAAATCAAATAAAAACATAAAACTAAAATGTTATTTAACCTTGGTTAGGCCAATAATAGAATATGCATCCACCGTTTGGGACCCCTCAACTCAAGAAAACAAGAAACTGGAACAAACACAAAATAGAGCAGTGAGATTCATAACATATGCTCGTTTTTCACTAGTGCTATTAGAGCATGGAATGTGTTGCCTGAATCAGCCAGGAAAACCAATGACTTGGCAGAGTTTAAGTCATTGATTAACATTCATGACTAGATTGACTTAGGAACACGCGTAAGCCGTAATTATCTTTTTTTTTTATGAAGTAACTTCTGCATTTTATAAGATAATTCCTGTCCATAGATAAGGTCACTTGCTCACTCCATGGATAAATTTAGCAGCCCACCCCATAGATAAATTGACTAGCCCACTTCATTGTGAAAGTGACGAGCTCACTCCATAAGGTGACTAGCCCACTTCATTGCTAAAGTGACTAGATCACCCCATAAAGTGACTAGCCCAATTTCCCAGTCCCTGTATTTTCTTCTCTTTCTTCAACCCCTGATAACCCTAATACAAAGTGTTTGATGTGTTTTGCTGAAATAAAACGAAATCTGTGGTGACAAAAACATGAACAAATACTGTCCATACTGTTCACATTCAGCTATATTCAAGCTTTCTTTGTTTAGTTACACATTTAAACTAATTATCTAATAGCTGTCTCTTAAAGCAATCACGTGTAGGCCGCAGTGACGTAGAAGTCTATATATAGAAGTCTATATTTACGTTAAAAATAGAAGAAAGATCAAGTCTGCAACAAATATTGAATTTTCACATCTAGCTGCTGCATTTCCTCCAGAGTTCGCTGTCAACGGCGACACACTTTATACACAAATAATGAGGTTTGGCTATCGAGTCTAGTGATTAAAGAGAGCTTGCAGAAAATGTACGTCGCAATAATGGCCCGATGTAATCTATATATTTTGCCAGAGCGGATGCAGACAGAGCCGTTGTCTTCTGAGGGTCAACTGAAGTTATCGGTTTATCTTGATTATCTCGCAGTAGAGAAAATGCTCATTTTCCTGAGATCTTTGATGTGTGTACAGTTTGGTTTGGTACAACTCTTGAAAGTTTAGTGTTGAAGTGTGATTCTCCCTAGAAAGGCTCGTTCTTCTGGGCCACTTCGTTGGTTAACTTACATCACGTTCTTCACATTGGATTCTTGCATTTGGATTGGGGCAATGTGCTTTTGACTTTAAGTCCGACTTTTATAGGTACAAATCAAGATTTCCTATAGATATAGATATTGCATAGAGGTCTAAACATAGTTTGTATATATTATATAGAGGTCTAACTATAGATGGTACATAGTGGTGTAAAGATAGATAGTACATAGAGGTGTCTAAATGTAGTTTTTACATAAAGGTCTAAATGTAGTTTTTACATAGAAGTCTACCTGATATAAATTGGAAAACATTAACCATAGATAAACACCAAAACCTTACGGACATAAATGAGCTTTTCATAGAAACTTTACACAACCTAAGTTTAGATCAAATCATTAAAAAGCCAACTAGATTAAACAACACATTAGATCTCTTCTTAACCAACAGACCTGGATTAGTAGTTGATTATGATATTATCCCTGGTCTATCAGACCATGAGATCATAAAAATACACAGTCAGATAAAAGCAGTAGCCAATTCAAAACCCAAAAGAAAAATCTTACTCTGGAATAAATGTAACCTAACACAACTACACCAAGCTGCATTAAACTTTCAACAAACATTCTTATTAGAAAAAGACAATAACCAACTAGTCGATGACCTCTGGAATTTCATTAAAAACCATCTTAAAAGCATTATAGAAAATCATATACCAACTAAATACATGTGAAACAAAATAAATAAATGCTAAAGAAGCTTTGTAAACAGAAGGAAATATAGAAAATTTAAAGAAACTAAGGCAGAAAGAGTTTACAAAAAGTATATAAAGATTAAACACCTAACCCAAAAATTAAGCACACAGGTGCAGAGTGAATACATAAACAATGTAATATCTAAAGATAACAACAAAAACCTATGGTCATACATTAAGTCTAAGAAAATGGAAACAACAGGCATAGCACCATTAAAAGATGAACATAACGTAATACATAATGATAAACATCCTAAACATCAGCATTCTCAGCCCCAGGAGACAAAGACATATTACTTAATTTGAACCAAGTAGACAACATAGAAGATATAGTAGTAGAAGAAAATGGAATCCAAAAAACTATTAGCCAACACCAAACCAAATAAAGCGTCTGGACCTGATGATATTCCAGCTAGATTACTTAAAGAACTAAGCAATGAGCTAGCCCCAGTGTTCAAAATACTCTTTCAGCTTAACCAGGGCAGAATACTAAAGGACTGGAAAGAAGCTAATGTCACACCCTTATTTAAAAAAGGAGAAAAATCTGATCCAGGAAACTACAGACGAGTATCACTTACCAGCATCACATGAAAAATCCTAGAACTCATAATATGTAGCAATATCCTAAACCACTTAGACAAACATAATGTCCTCACCCCATACCAACATGGCTTAAGAAATAAAGATCATGTGAAACACAACTAATAGAACTAATTGATGATTTTTCAAAAGGTTTAGATAATAGTGAACAAATAGATGCTACCTTAGTACATTTTTCCAAAGCTTTTGACAAAGTTCACCACCATAGCTTGCTTAAAAATTAAAATATTTTGGCATTAGTGGTCCATTGCATCAGTGGATTAGAGATTTTCTGGTAGGGAGAGAACAAACTGTAATAATAAATGGTGCTAAATCAACACCGATAACAGTAAACTCAAGTGTACCTCAAGGAACAGTGTTAGGTCCCCTACTATTTTTAATTTACATAAATGATTTACCAAATTGCATTACTTCAGGAACAAAAGTCAGATTATTTGCAGACGATTGTATAATATATAGAACAATAAAAACAACACAAAACTCAGATATTTTACAAAGAGAATTAGATGAATTACAGAAATGGGAGTCAAATTGGAGCATGTCTTTCCACCCAGAAAAATGTCAGTTGTTAAGAGTAACAAAAAAACTAAAACAAATTAATTCCACTTATCTTATTCCTGGCAAACCAGTAACACAGACTAAAAACGCAAAATACCTAGGTGTTATAATAAAGGAAAAACTGTCATGGAATCCACATATTGATGAAACTATAAAAAAATTTGTACAAATACTCCTTCTTCCCTAGTGCTATTAGAGCATGGAATGGGTTGCCTGAGCTAGCCAGGAAAACCAGTGACTTGGCAGAATTTAAGTCATTGGTTAATTAGCATGACTAAATGCATGACGCGTAGGACGTAATCATCTTCTTTTTTGAAGTAACGTCTGTATTATATATTGTATTGTAAGATAAGATAAGATTACATAGAGTTCTAAATTGGTTCAAAATGAATGCACACTTGTAGGTCTATAGGAGAGATAGTCATGATGATAGCCTTACAGTTCAATTATTAAGCACTTTTAGAAACGTCAACTTTTATTTTGATAGAGTAAAATGAAATTTTTAATTTATTTTTTTTGGATTAAAGATACGAGCATTTAAAATTATTCTGTAAACAGACACAAACACTCTTTTGTTCCCCTGGCAATCAAATCATTAAATAAGAACAATCTGATATAAAATTTGTCACATGTAAATTACGAATGAATCTGGGGTGAATGTACACGTTTTTTGTTTGGTGTAATGCACAAATTGTAAGACAAATTTCCATACGGACTATAAAGATTATTGTTATTATTAAACAGTTCTAACCTAGCTTTACTTGATGTATGTTGCATTTTACATATAGGCTTGCTTCTAACAGTAGTTGTTTAGTATTGCTTTTATTACAAGCTATAATAATATGTGATTAAGTTGTTTCTTTAATGCAAACAAAATAAATAAACATGAAAAGGACTTAAACATTTAAATAAGTTAAAATATATTTAATAAAAAAAAAAAAAAACCATGATAACTTTTGCAAAATTCGAAATTTATATGTATGTGTAATATTTATATCAAATATATGTATAATATATGTATAAATAATTAAGATTAATCCATGGGCGTAGCCAGGATTTTTTTTGGGGGGGGAGGTATGGGGGGATTTCCCCCCCCCCCTCAAAAAATTATATGTATTTATGTGTGTGTGTGTGTGTACATAATCTTTATTACATTCTGATCCTTCATGCTTTCGGAAGACGCTTATTGTGCCTTAGATTAGGTTCTTCCTGGAGTTAGTGAAAAAATTGTAGATTCTTCGCCATTGCCAGCAAGGGGGTCTGGGGGAGCCCCACCGCAGAGCACTATTTCTGGTATTGAAAGCCAACAAAATGCATATTCTGCGGTATCTACAGTGCATTTTCCTGCTATTAAAAAGTTTTATTTCAAAAACCTAATGTGCTATTCTTACTGACTTAGACCCTCCCGTGCCGTTCGGCGCATTTCAAGCTGTTTCCACTAAAATCTGTCACTGGTAATATCTGAAGCCTCTTCCCACCTGCACTGAGGACCTCAATTAATGTGTGGCGCCAAGTTGTACTAGGATGTCATCGCAACTCTTCTTATACGTCATTCGGAGAAAATGCCCTGCAAACCTCATTCGACGCTGTCACAATCTTACTAAGGGGTCGACTCCCAGTTCGGCAAAGGATTTCCTTGATTTAGACCCGATCTCTATAATTAACTCCTAAAATCTGTCTTAGCCATCTTTGTTGAACCACATTTAGTGTTTTTCAATTTCGGCAGATGACTATTCACTGCACTTTATTAATGAAGCCCCGTCGCTGGTAGAAATGTGAAACATCTATTGAATACGCTCTTGGAATTAAGTGACTGTAGTTTGCTTTAGATTTTATATCGAAAAGGAAAGTTTTATTGTCAAAACCATCTATTGGGGGGTTTTAAACTAAAAAAATCTCTGGAATTATGCTGTTTTTTTAAATTCAAAACCCCATTTAGCTACGGTCATAGAATTTAGTAACTGTAGTTTGCTTTAGAATAATATTGAATATAGAGGTTTTCCACCTCAAAACGCTCTGTAGGGGGATTTTAAACTAATAACATCTGGAGGGGTTTCAAACTTTTTAAAAAGCCATCTGTAGGAGAGAGATTTAAACTCAAAACCCCCAATTGTCTTGGCTACGCTCAAATAATTTTAGTGTGTAATTTGCTTTTTTTATATTGAAGAGGTATTTTTTTTTAGCATCAAAACCACTCTGAAGGCGGATTTAAACTCAAAGCTCCCTTTGGCAACGCTCATAGCATTTTGAGTGCGTAATTTGCTTTTTTCTTACATTGAAGATGTATTTTTTAGCTTCAAACCCCGCTTACGGGGGGTTTAAACTCAAAACCCCTTTGGCTACGCTCATAGATTTCTGAGTGTGTAATTTTCTTTTTTTATATTGAAGGGATTTTTTAGCTTCAAACTCCACTGGAGGGGAGTTTAAACTCAAAACCCCTTTGATTACACTCATAACATTTTGAGTGCATAATTTGCTTTTTTTTTCATATTGAAGAGGTATTTTTAGCTTCAAACCCCCGCTGAAGGGGGGGGGGGTTAAATTCAAAACTGAGTGAAAACCCAGTTAGCTACGCTCATAACATTTTGAGTGCGTAATTTGCGTTTTTTAACTTTAAACCCTACTTAAGGATTAACTCAAAACCCCTTTGGCTACGCTCATAGAATTTTGAGTGTGTAATTTTCTTTTTTTATATTGAAGAGGGGTTTATCTTAAATTTTGGAGGGGGCTTAAAAATCAAAATCTTCATTAACTGTGCTCGTGAAATTTTGGGGATTGTCGTTTGAATTTGTTTTTGTTTAGTGTTATAGAAGAGGGGAATTTAACTCCGAAAACTTCAGGTAAAGGGGTTTTTAAACTCGAACCCCGTGGTAGGGGGTTTTAAACTCAAAACCCCCCTGGTCAGGAGTTTTTAAACTCAAAAACTCTTTTGCTGTGCTAGGGCAAGGGATAGTTTAGTATTAAAATCTCACCTAAAAAAACAAAATCAAAGCAAAAAATCAGTCACTAAATTCCGACCCCCCTCCCTTACGATAAACACCCTCTACATATAAAAAAATCAAATGACACATTTCAAAATTCTATGAGCCAATGGGTTTTGAGTTTAATCTTCCCCCTCCAGTTGGGGTTTGAAGCTAAAAAGTTCCTATTCAATATAAAAAAAAAGCAAATTACACACTATAAAATCTATGAGCGAATCCCCCCCCCCGAAACCCTCCCCGAAAAAAAATCCTGGCTACGCCCATGCATGCAATAGACAGTTCAATACATCTAGTCATGCATGTTAATGACTTAATCTCTGCTAAGTCGTTGGTTTTTCTTTTTGATTCAGGCAGCCCATTCCATTCTCTATTGGCACTAGGTAAAAAGGAGCACTTGTGAGAATTTGTTCTAGCATTTGGAATAAGAAATGTGCCTCTATCTTTGTGTCTGAGTATTTCTTTAGTTGTTGTTTTTTTCTATTTGTAAATAGAAAATATTTAATTTATATATTATAGCTACTTTACTATTTATTATTCTGTTATTCTGTCCTGTAGTATCTCTAAGTTTAGTGAATATATTAATCGTGATACTGGTCAAATTTTATTATTCGTTTGTAATAAATCTCACTACTCAATTTTGTATTTGTTCTAGTTTCTTTATGTTTGTTTTTGAGTTGAGGGATCCCAAACAGAGGATGCCTAGTTAAATATTGGCCTAACTAAAGTTAAAAAGCCTTTTAGTTTTTTTGTTGATTTGTAAAAATTTCTTTTAATAAACCATAATGCTTTGCTTCATTTTTTTTTTCATCAATTTCCATGATATTTTGAGTTTTTAGTCAGTGCGACTGGTTTCTGTTACATTTTTTTGTCTTACAAATATCGCTTTCCCTTTGCAACTTCTTGTGTGACTAAAAAGGCAAATGCTTGATACACAGCTGCGGTCACAGGTTAGGTCACACCGTCAGCTGCTAGAACTTGAGTATTTTTTTATTCGACCAGCGAGGACAGACGTGTAATGTTTCAACGAATTTCTGTTCTCTACACCCTACAGGTTGTAAGGTTGCAGGTCAGTGTTCAGGATTTCTATGACCTTTGATCTCGGTTAAACTACACTCGTGCACCTCAGCATTAAGCCTATAACCATAACAATAACTATACACACACAAACATAAGAGTTATACACACAGTTACAGAACTAAAACACAAACAACCAGCAGCTGATCAACTGGGCTCTAATGTACTTCTCAAAGACGACGATTGACCTTGAAGCATCCTGACTGAGAGTGGAATAAAATAGCCTTAATGGAGAGAAGCTGACCACCTCGTCCAGATCTGACGTAAACTAAATGTCTGCAAATTGCTTAAAGGATTTTATATGTCGTGGAAAGACATGCTCCATGAAGTAGTTATTCAAGAGATGGCATCTACACTTGAGTGATATAACATACGTATAGCCATCCATCAGATGGTACCTACACTTGAGTGATATAACATACGTATAGCCATGCATCACATGGTACCTACACTTGAGTGATATAACATACGTATAGCCATGCTCCATGAAGTAGTTATTCAAGAGATGGCACCTACACTTGAGTGATATAACATACGTATAGCCATCCATCAGATGGTACCTACACTTGAGTGATATAACATACGTATAGCCATCCATCAGATGGTACCTACACTTGAGTGATATAACATACGTATAGCCATGCTCCATGAAGTAGTTATTCAAGAGATGGCACCTACACTTGAGTGATATAACATACGTATAGCCATCCATCAGATGGTACCTACACTTGAGTGATATAACATACGTATAGCCATCCATCAGATGGTACCTACACTTGAGTGATATAACATACGTATAGCCATCCATCAGATGGTACCTACACTTGAGTGATATAACATACGTATGGCCATGCTCCATGAAGTAGTTATTCAAGAGATGGCACCTACACTTGAGTGATATAACATACGTATAGCCATCCATCAGATGGTACCTACACTTGAGTGCTATAACATACGTATAGCCATCCATCAGATGGTACCTACACTTGAGTGATATAACATAGTATAGCCATCCATCAGATGGTACCTACACTTGAGTGATATAACATACGTATAGCCATCCATCAGATGGTACCTACACTTGAGTGATATAACATACGTATAGCCATCCATCAGATGGTACCTACACTTGAGTGATATAAGATACGTATAGCTATCATTCTTGGCGCTCTCACCTTGTGAGTTCACGGGTATCTGACCTCTGGTTAATGTCTGGAGAATAGACCCCTATAATGTATAATAATTATTTTTCTAAGGCCATCGAAATTTTGAAGTCGATATAGATTTAGTAATTAAAAAAAATAGGGACATAACCACTTATACGAAGAACTTAGAGATTTGTCTATGTTGGAAAAACAATGTATATTTATCTAGCTTTTTTTTTCTTGTTTATGGAAATGTTGAAGATATGCTTTATTAAGAAAGTCTAAGATTGTTTGTTGTGCATTTTGTAGCACTGGAGAATCTCATTTTCTAAGCTCATCTACTTGTAGCTCAGAATAATTTCTATGCAGATCTAGTCGAACCTTTGGCAACCGTAAAGTTCCATTTACTGTCCTTGACATTGTTTATAGAATATCTTGAAAATTCCCATTTTGTTTTGTTTTATAAGATTAGAGGCTATTTTTTTAAGTTTGTGTTAGGGTTTAGAGGCTAATTTATTTGGTTTTATAAATTTAGAGAATTTGTTTTGTTTTATATAAGTTTAGAGGATATTCTGTATTGTCTTATAAGTTTAGTGGCTAATTTGTTGTATTTTTGTCTTAGTTTAAAGGCTAATTTGTTTTGTTTTTTAGGTTTAGATAATTCTTTTTGTTATTCAACTTTTGGATGTTCCTTCACATATGAAGATGATTACGTCCAAGACCAAACATCCTGCATGACGGGAGGGGATGGCAGAGGGCAGTGGTCAAACTTGAGACCATCACGCTAACAGTCCGAAGAGCTTACCTCACGAACAGAACTATACACAAAACAGATTTAACGGTAATACCATTTTAAAAAGGTAAAAATATTTTAAAAATATTTTGAATATAGAAGACCGTTGACATGAACGACATGTGCTTTTGATTACATCTAGAGATACACAGCTGACCAACTCAATTATTTATGTGTTGGATGATAGTTTAATGCACTGCAGTTTGATGTCTACTAAACAAGACAACTAGAGAGTACAAAACGTTTGACTGATGTCAACATCTGTTGCCCTGCGTGTTTTACAAAACTAAGTCTCCTGACTTACAGTTAAACAAAAAAAGAAAGGTGACTTTACATGGGTTTACCAAAATGTGGCAGTTGTACCCTGTGAGGTTGGTTATATGCACAATGTGGGGTTGAGTACTTGTACCCTGTGAGGTTGTTATATGCATAATGTGGGGTTGACTACTTCTATTCTGTGGGGTTTAAGTACTTGCACTATGTTGCGTTGACTGCTTGTACTATGTGGGAATATTTTTTTTCTCTGTGTAATTGGTTACTCTGTGGGGTTTGTACGTTACTGTAACGCCCCGAGGGTAGCATAAGGCAGTAACCATTTTGTAAAGTCGTTTGTCTAACGGCAGCCCAGTGGTGATTGTCCTAGTCCAACTCAACAGTTTGCATTTCTTTTCTATACATTGCTCTTGGTGGGCACCATGGACTGCCCGCTTCCTTTGATTTATTGGATTTCCTGTTTGGAACAATCGTGTAATGTATTTGCATTCGAAAGACTTTGGCTTTACTGTTAAACAATCTCGTTGATACATCGAAGAATTGAAAAAAAATCAAATCAAAAGACGCTTATATTTCTTCTTGGACACTGTCATTGAATGACGTTTTGATTGGCCATCCACCCCTTCCTCCCTTTTTCCGTTATGGCCACATCAGACAAAAAAAAAGAATGAAAGATCGGAATGAATAGAAATGTATAGAGAGGCAAAGTTTTCTGTTATTCCATGTCAGGACAAATCCATACCCTAACTAGTTCTAATACAGTGACACTAAATCTCATTCCTTACATAAGTATCATATAGCTGCTGTTAGCTTCAGTTTAAGTTTGAAAAGTTTTGTCATATATCTGCTGTTAGCTTCAGTTTAATTTTTGAAATGTTTTACCGTATTGGCTTGAAATACTTTTGTATAGCGCAAATTTGATGCTATAAGCATGTTCAGTGCGACCTGGTCCTATCTCTTTTGTGGACCCCTAGGGGAGGGGGTAACTGGGAGACGGTTTCCATGCGTTCAGCAAACACAACTCATCTCGAGTCGGGATTTGAACTCAATCCTCCTTGATATGCGGCCAAACGATTTATGCCTCTTAGACACACATGTTTATTGCTATTGTTAGTCCCTAGCAGAGCCCCAACTCCTTATTGCTATTGTTTGTCCCTAGCAGAGCCTCAAATCCTTATTGCTTTTGTTTGTCCCTTGCAGAGCCCCAACTCCTTATTGCTTTTGTTTGTCCCTTGCAGAGCCCCAACTCCTTATGGTTTTAATAGTAAGAAATCTGTCAATTGAAGAAATGCATTAGCAGAAGAAGTGGTGGACTGACAACAAAAAGGACAACAAAATAACAATCATCTCAACAGACAACAAAAAGGACAACAAAGTAACAATCATCTCAACAGACAACAAAAAGGACAACAAAGTAACAATCATCTCAACAGACAACAAAAAGGACAACAAAGTAACAATCATCTCAACAGACAACAAAAAGGACAACAAAATAACAATCATCTCAACAGACAACAAAATAACAATGATATCAACAGACAACAAAAAAAAAAGGGAATAGAAAGGAAACAGACTGGCTCATCCACCACACTGTCAAGATCTACTCTAACATGTGAAGTATTCGGGTGAGATAGAGCCTTTTCAAAACAGACTTAAGTGCCACAGTAAGAAATAATGCTATACGAGATGAACTGTGGCCGCCCTACGACTGAAGTTAGCTAATGAATGAACCGGAAAACTTGAAGAGTTAAGGACAAACAAGTATAATATATTTAAATAACACAACTTATATTGAGTATCAATTATTTTGAATCAATAATGAAATTAACATTTAATAGATCTAGACTAACAATAACACATTAGTGTTATGGAAATATTTTATTTAATGTTTTTGTTTAGCGAAACTTTCATGCTTACATAATGCTCAGTGCGCTATGGTCCAATCACTTTTGTGGACCAGTTCGAGGGAGAAGTTATTTGTGCTGCCTTTTCAAAAGCAATTTTTAAAAACAAAAAGTTGCTCAGCCTGCATTTGAACTCAAGCCTCCATAGCAGTATACCCACGCGTTTGCCGCTGCGCTGTTCAAGTACTTGTAAATAATAGAAGCCTTTATAGTCTCTCGTTACTTGAAAATTTTAGGGAATGACCTAATTCTCTGCATAATAATATTTACTCTTCGCTTAGAATATTTTTCTTAGAAAACGAAGTAATAACGACTAATTGATTAACTGATTGCTTAATTATTTTTTTCATGTTTTTTTTTCACCAACAATGAAACAGATTGTATAAAGTGTCTGCTTGATCCGAGAATGAGAAGTGGGAGAAATAACACAGTGGGAGAAATAACACAGTGGGAGAAATAACACAGTGGGAGAAATAACACAGTGGGAGAAATAACACCTTAAGATTCCACCTAGACAGACAGACGGAGTGAGTTAATATAAGATTTATAAAGTTAAAAGGAGAAAGAAAGCATAGCAGAAATGTGTTGTTTTTTTTCGGATTAGATATTTTTAGAAGCTTCTAATGATACGCATTACTCAGACCTATAGTGGTCATGATGACATTGTGGGATTAAACTTTAAACATTTTGATAATGAAATAGAAGAGCAAAACAAATGATTACAGAAGAAACAATGCGGGTCTTAGAATGAAAACAAAATTTTTATTAAATAAGAAGCAGCTTAGGGGATACTCGAGATAAGAAGATCAGAAAATACTCATAGAAAATGTCAACAAGGCAAGAACATGAGTGTATAAATTTGAATAAACTGAGAACAGCAAACAGGGTTATAATGGGGCTATAAGTGTGCAGCGTGTCAGATTTATAGATCGTTATCACTGACAAATCTAGAGTCAAACTACTGACGTACTCATAGATCTATCACTTCAGCACTTATTAAAAGGTGTGCAGTAATTAACAAGGAAACGAGAACGACATGAAAGAATACCAGCAATACATCTAATTGTACGTCTGGGTGCTGTGTCAGAATCTGAGATATCTTGCTTCATTGTGACGTGCTAGTGTGTATTGTATTTGTCGCTGGCGCGTGCTTAAGATATTTCTGACAAGTCCATCTAAAATAAGAAAATGAAAATGGGACCAATCTCTATGGAAACAGCTCTCCGCCTATTGCGTCGAAAGGTGCGGGAGTATTTAGATTGAGGTAAGAAGGCCCTACGTCAAATTAAATGTCACTTTCAAGTGGCTATACTGTTTATGTAAGTATATAATCAATTAATTATATACAAAGATTTTATCGAATTTTTGATTCATTACTAGATCTACATCGAATGTAAAATTATGATTACTTTTTAGAACTATTTTTTTAAGACTAGGTACTGGTAATATAAAGACCATGCGTTGGTGTTTTATTATTTAGGTTCTATATAAAAACTAGAATTATCCACCGGCTTCGCCCCATTCATTTGGTTTTTTTTTTTGTTCTTTTGTTTTATTACATCTTGCAAATACTCACCTAATACTTTGATCGTACCTCCCACCTTTATTTGCACTTTCAATACAACTGCCCACATTTCAACAACCCTCCAGTTTGGCCAGTGTATTGTAGTATATGTTACTTTTATTTGGAATGGCCTTCTTCCAATCGCCCTCCCAAACACATGTCTGGTCTCTAACCCCCCCCCCCCCCCCGCACCTCAAAACACTTGAAAATTAGTATCCGTGTCCATCTAATTGCACGGCCCGCTGTGTAACGCTCCTTCTCCCAAACAGGCGTTTTATTTTGTGCCAATGGTTCAATAACCATCCATTTTTTTAAATCAAGTGTTAAAAATCATCTCAAGATCAAGGTTAAAAATTACGGTTCAACTTTATGTGGATCAAATAACTGAAATTGAATTATGCGAAAAACACTATTAAAAAATACCTGAAAAAAAAATAATCTTGCGGTTAGAGACTTCAACTGTTAACCATCAGATCCATAGTCTGATGCGCTACCGACTGAGCTAACCGAGTATCTTATCTTTTTATATAATACAGACGTTACTTCAAAAAAAAAAAAGATGATTACGTCCTACACGTCCTACGTCGTTAACCAGTGAAGAAATGGAATAGCTTGATTTGAAAAGATTTAATATGCACATACATTTTATGCACTTTAAAACTATTTGAATTATGGAAAACATAATGTCAGTCTGTCTTCCACTCTTCATTAGAAATATTAGTAACACAGTCACAGTCAATGTCCTTTAAGCTACATAGCAATTTCTTCTTTGAGATTCCATATTATTCTCAATACCTTGCCCATGCTAAGCCAGCGGATACTACTATGCAACGAACATCGGATTGTTTTGTTTCCGAATCTTCAAGTTGGCTACTTCTCGGAACTGCTTCTGGTTAAAACCACTAGATCTGTTATGTTTGATAACTCAGATAATTGGGTGTATTTACTGTAGTTCACTTTCAGTGTTAAAGAAACGCTTATAACTGTGTGTGTGGTTTGTTTTTTGTAGTTCAAAACGAAAATAAAAACCTTTGCCTCGTGAAAATCAAATCGTCACTTTAGTTGGGAAATAGCAGAAACATTTTAGGACGCATCCAATTCATCTCAACGCTTTGAAAACTGTCCATTTCCCAACACCAACATCTTTTTTTTAATTACTAATATTCGTCCACTACAGTGAGTTCCAATGAGTTAACACATTATGTCTGCATCGAGGAGGAGCCAATTGACACATGTTGAAACCAAGAACAACATCAAAGCATACTTAAAACATACTCTTAGGAGACACTACTAATACATCAGATGGTATAGTAGTCGTTTCAAAGGATTTGCTAAAAAGACACTCGACTTTAAAATTACCCTCTTTTAGCCTACTGACTTTCTAGGATCAATCAGCTTAACATCTAAACTACTGTATGTCCTTGTCAGCAAAGCTCGGGGAGGTTTGATATCGTTTTAGTCTGCACTTGTAATGGAGTAGTAAAGATTTATTACAAATGAAATGTTTCTATTTCTGCTTTAAGTATTGAAATAAAACCATAGCGTCAAAAATCGTCATTATATTTTATTTTTCCGAGATCCATTATCTTGATTTGTTCCATAATGAAAAAAATATGACGTATTGCTAATTATACATAAGTATACTTTTAAATTATGTGCGTAAATTTTCACCATTAAAATAATATCTAGGATTCTGCAATTGCGAAACGCACGGTTTAACCACGCCATGTGATGGACAATATTTTTAACTGTTACTAATATTTATGCTGCGAAAATCAAAATGCTTGTAAATATTCTAATTTAGTTGTTTTCAACATCTATTTTCGAATGACAATTATAGGATAAAGTAGTAATTACTCATTACAAATATTGAACAATGACATGTTTTTAAGAGAATTTTTTTCCGCTGGTCTTAAACGACCTTGAAAGTTGTCATTCGACCCCCAAATGGGGTCGCGACCCACAGGTTGAGAACCTCTGTTCTAGCGGAAGATAGTTGTAATACAATAGTACTTCAGATGCCAAAGATTTGTTATCTAGTTCTAGATCCAAATGTGCAAAATTAAAATGAGGTCTACAGTCTAATAGCTGCATAGAACAAGAATGGAGCTAAATCTGTGTATTTCTTGTTTCAAAACAATAGTGGGTCGATATTGCGACTAAAGAATCGTTCTCGGTTACTGATCGTGAAAGGTGGTTTTTTGTTATAGTCACTTGGAAAAGAGTAACTGGTTAAACTTTTGTAATTTTTCGTTCACGCAAGTGGGAGAGTTAGTGATATGTCAGTCAGTGAACCAGGACCCTCAGGAATATACTAGACATGAACTGAAAGTACGACTCGGAGCATAGATTTTCTCTTATTGTAAGATAACCGAAAAACAAGGGGGAAAAAACACAAAAACTTGAAGGCTTATTGGCGGCAACATGACACACAGATTGAAAGCTACGAAACAAAATTTAGCGGAGACGCGGCCAGAACAAGCTCGTTGGGCTGCGTAGGGAGAGAAACACGATCACTTGCTCGTTTGTACAATCGTACAGGTTTGAGAGGATCAATAGTAGTGGACTGACCTGTGTGGGATCGGTTGTTGTTTTACTTTTGGTTTAAAAGACTTTAACATTTATGATTTATAAATTGAAAAGTCATCACAGGCAATCACATTCTCTAGATGTCACGTGATAGCGGTGCATACCAGGAACAACGTTCATTTATCATCATTATTGTTATAGACATTTCAACTTATGACCTTAACTAGTTTCTGGTGGCCAGCGATGAACCAATCGTGCTCTCCTTGTGGACTTCCTGTTATCGTCACACTTCGCTTTGGTTTCTGAAAAGGAACAGGTGTATCTTTCCTGTGGACTAAATGGTCTCTGGAGAATCAAAGTCTTGATTCGGAGCATCTCCGTCTTTTGGACAGCATTCAGTTTATTTTCCTTTGAACCAGATGGAGAAATGTACAATTAGATCTAGAGATAGACAGGTCTAGCAATTTGTGATATTCAAGTAACTGGTAAGATTAGCATTTGAATAACTTTGGATCTGTTGACATGTTTTGACTTTGTATTTATTTATTGAACAGATGCCAAAGTAATGTTTCAAAATGGACTAGACGTTGACCATGCTACTACATCATTCATTGACTCTTACTCTTGTTTTATTCATGGTTTCCTATAGTAGACGACAGGTGTGAAATTATGGGATATGCAGATGTAAAGCTAAGCACCTGGCACCTGTACGTTTCTTCTAAGCGGATTGTTGCGTCAGACAAAAAAGTTCCTACATTCCTGACTATTAATTGGAATAAAATTACAAATAAATAAATATAAACCAAATAGATAGATTGACAGACGGACAGAAGAGACATAGACTACATAAATACAAAAAAAAACACGCATGCACACACAAGTTTATTTTATATTTATTTATTTGTACTGGCCTTACATTTCAGTTATCTACATTTATATGTATGTATGTATGTATGTAAGTATGTATGTATGTATGTATCTATCTATCTATCTATCTATCTATCTATCTATCTATCTATCTATCTATCTATCTATCTATAATAATAATAAGGTTTGTCTTCGAGTCCGAAGATTAGTGAGGAGTGCAGAATATCCCGTGGCTGCGCAGCCCCAGCTGTGACCTACATATTTTGCCACAACCAGGGCAAGCATAATCATTGTCCGAACGTGGTCGATTTAGATTTTCTTTTCGCCGCCTGCGTTTGTTCTCGGCAGCGGATTTTCTTTTGGTCTCAAATGTGTATCCCGCGGCCTTCGTGAGTGACCTCCAGCTGTCTCGTTCTGAGGCCGCAAGCAACCAGGCTCTCTCTTCTATGTCAGCCAAGGAAAGTTGACGCCTAAGCTGGTCTTTGAAGCGTTTCCGTGGGGTGCCTCTGTTACGTCGACCACCCTTAAGCTCACCAAAAAAGACTGTCTTTGGCATACGTTCGTCTCCCATACGGGATACGTGCCCTGCCCAGCGTAACTGTCGGGCCATAAGAAGTCCCTCTATACTGTCAATACCGGCGTTCGCAATGACATCGCTATTTGTAGTCTGGTCCTGCCACCGTATGTCCATGATGGAGACCAAGCATCTTTGGTGGGAGCGCTTAAGAAGTCTAAGTTGTTTTCTGTATAGTGTCCATGTCTCAGAGCCATATAAAGGGGTTGAGATATTAAGATTAAACGTTGTCAAGAACTCTGGAAAATCTATTGGGCACTTTATATGGACCTTGATACTAACCATAGATCGCCTCATGAAATCTTTTTACGGTTTACAAATCACTCGTTTGTTTGTCGTTGTATTTTAGCTATGAATACACCTTTTGTTCTCTCCACGACATCAGAGCATCACACATAGTTCAGTACAACCATTCACAATCAGGTCTTTATTTCGACTAGATCAGCTGAGATCTAACTAAAGACACATTCGTAGTTGAGACACAGTAATTAGGGTTCATCTATCTGGTTTGAGCTTAGAACTGAGATGTTGATAGATGGCCAAACAAGTTGAGATCATTGCGGAAAGGAGAAAACCCTCCCGTCTCACTTGAACAGGAGGCTACGACATTGCTGTGGAGCAAGAATCCCAGTTTTCCCATTGGTTATTTCAATCGAATTGAAGTGTCTTGATCAAACGTAGACCTTTATCAGGTCAATAGAAGTCGTCATCGGGATGATATGTGGGCCTCGTATTTGGATGAGAGAATGACGCGCTCCTATATTACATTATTCATTATTTTCGGGACAGTAGATGGCATTGGATCATGAAATTATTTACCAGCGCTCACAATGCTATAAATTGAATGTACTAGCCTTGGTCTCACTGCTATAAATTGAATGTACTAGCCGTGGTTTCACTGCTATAAATTGAATGTACTAGCCTTGATCTCACTGCTATAAATTGAATGTACTAGCCTTGGTCTCACTGCTATAAATTGAATGTACTAGCCTGGGTCTCACTGCTATAAATTGAATGTACTAGCCTTGGTTTCATTGCTATAAATTGAATTTACTAGCCCGGGTCTCACTGCTATAAATTGAATGAACTAGCCTGGGTCTCACTGCTATAAATTGAATGTACTAGCCTCGGTCACGCTGCTATAAATTGAATGTACTAGCCTTGGTCTCACAACTAGTGAAAACACGTAGTACTTTTAATATTTATAGTAAATTATCGCTTGAGATAAAAGCTGAGAATTAAAAAAAAACATTTTTAAAAATACTTTTTAAAAAACAAAGCTTCAACGAAGTGTGATTGTATCGATTAATTTGGGTCAGTCATGTCATTAAATCTGAAATAGATCTAGACCATCAACAATTAATCTGTGCGTTTAAAAGTATTTGTACCAATTGTTTTGTTTAGCGTAATTCCATGCTTTTAGCTTTCTCAATGCGCTGTGATCCTAACATTTGTCTGGACCAGTTGGGGAAAAAAAAGGGGAGGGGGTTGAAGAAAGAGTTATCTGGGAGAATATTTTCCGTATACGCTTTTAAAAGCTTTATAGAAAAAAAAGAATTTGAACTCATGGCTCAAGCCGACATACTGACCACTCTGCTAGTGAGGTGTTTATGAAAATAGAAGATTGTATCAATTGTTTCTTACAAACTTACCTAAAAGCGGCGACCTATAAAGGTGACTAATTCAGATTATTCCACCACTTCAGTCAAGTACTATTTCTTTTCCTTGTTTGAAATACCAAGCAAAATAATTATTACCAATAGTTAACAAATTGGTTAATTTTTTAAATTTATTTTTATGTTATCAGGAAAAGGAAATAATTATGCAAAATTTCAGCTCGATTTATTATGTTTCAAATTTCCATTATAAAAATGTACCAGACAGACAGAGTGAGTTGATATAAGCCTTGTAATAGAATTAGACCCTTAGGTCTTCATACTGTCTTACTTGTCCACTGAGCCTGAAGCTGCTTTCTAATGTCAGACACTTCGTGGTTTTCCCATTCCTACTGTGTGACTCTGCTAGCAAGGGAGGAAATTCCGTTCACAAAGAATCTTTTACTGCGTTTCCCATGAATAATGTACTCTGTGATCTTCTTCTTAGCTTATAAATTACAGAAGTGATATCAGAAGAGAGGATAATGAAGTCCTACTCCTATCCATGTTTTAATCTAGTCCTTTCATGGTAATTGGAGACATAAAATCTACTAAGTCATTAGTTTTCATGGCTGATTCAGGCAACCCGTTCCGTGCTCTAATAATTTAGGGAAGAAGGAGCACTCGTACCAACATGTCCTGATATATGGACTAAGAAATGTGTCTCTCTTTGTATTTTTCTGAGTATTTCATAAGGTTTGTAAAGTAAGAATTTAGTGTTTTATATTATTGTTTATTTGATTTTTGTTTTCTGCCCAGAAGTGTTTCTAGGTTTGGTGATTTCAATCATTGTGTTATTCTAGTCAAACGTTCAATTTTGTGTCTGTTCTAGTTTCCTTGTATTTTCTTGAGTTTTCTAAAATTGTTCTAACCAAGGTTATGTAGCAGCTTAGTTTTATGTTTATGTTTGATTTGTAATTTTACTCCTTGGACAATGCTTATTTTGTTTAAATGTAGTGGGTGTACCAATGCAATGCCATATTGTTTGAAAACACTTGACTCTTCAGTTGACTTTGTGTGTGTGTGTGTGTGCGTCATGTGATCTACGTTTAAATCTATTCAAGGGGATTTCCCGTTTCAACGTTTTAAATATTATGAGAACGATTCATTTATTGACATATCTCTTGACATGGGAATCGTGGTCGAGAGGCCAAGTGCGCTTGAACTTGGCTTGGCTTGGCTACCTAGAAGAGTTCGGTTCGACACCCGACTCGGTCAGAGTTGTGTTTACTGAGTGCGGAAAACCAACTCCTAGATACCCCCTCCCCCCCCCCCCCCCCCCCCACCGGTCCACAAATGAGATTGGACCAAAAGCGCTCTGAGCATGAAAGTAGCGCTATATAAAAGCTATAATAATAATATCTATTTAAAATAAAGATTGCATTCAAACTGCCCCATGCCTTCTACGGACCTTTCGTTTGAAATGATAGCGACCCCCCCCCTTTCTTCATATGGATTATATGTTTGAGATAAATTTAAAGTGCCCCATGAGTTCTCTGGACATTTTTTTTTAACGAATGTTTTTTAAACGAGTTAAGGAATTCATATAATAACCTTAAGATAATAAAAAATGTCAAAAAAAAAATAACAATCTGGAAATAACTGCAGAAGTAACGAGACAAAATATAAAACTAACAAAAAGCAATTTAAACAAAAATGTTTCTCGTCTCACTGAAGAGTTCTTTTCGTGGGATACACAACCCGCCCCCTCCCCGCCCCTTTGTCTTCTACTTAACTGCCTGCTAAAAACATGAGAATGATGTCCTGGTAGCAGAAGACATTCTATTTCATAATGCGCCACACTTTTTGTTTTGAAACCCCAGCTATAGTAGCTCTTAGGGACGACATATCGTGTGGTTTTGGTAGCTGAATCTCAAACGGTCCAAGAAAACTAGACTCATGAAAACTCTACCCCGTCTAATGTCAATGTCTTAAGCAGAAAGCTAAAAATTGTCCTACGGTTGCATGCAATTCTTGGACTCGAGAAAAAAAAGACGCTATTAGACTCGCCCATAGTGCCAGATCACGATGTAATGACATTGACGTTGGCTATCTTTTGAGGCGTACTAAATCGTTGCAGCCTAGCAGTTTAAATGCTCTGTCCGACTGACCTAGTTTACAGACTAGAGCTACCGAGTCATAAGTAATGAGGTGACGCAATCAATATCTTTCAATGTTGTGGATGACGATGAAAAAGTTTTGTTAGAACAGAACATAGAACAAACTGTTGACATGATAACATAGATATTTAATTGATTACATATCACTGATTACATACATCTACAAGTGATTACATAAAAATGATTACATAGATTTACAAATAATTACATATACATGACTACATAGATCTACTAATGATTACATGTAAATGATTACATAGATCTACAACCGATTGCATATTAATGATTACAAACATCTACAAACGATTACATATTAATGATTACATATTACATAGATTTACAAATGATTACATATCAATGATAACTGAGATGTACAAATGAGTACATATAAATGATTACAAAATCTAGATATGATTACTAGATCTATAAACTATTACATATCAATAATTACAGAGATCTATATCGCTTACATAGTTGAACGTTATTAAGCATGCTGGCGATTCCAACTAATGTAACTTACTCTGTTATGGCCTAACTGTAGGCCTAACTGTAGGCCTAACTGTAGGCCTAACTGAAGTGTTTTGTGTGCTTTCATAGTTTTTATTTTCGGTCATTCCTTCTATCTTACATTGAACAACAATTCATGTTTATGTCGTTTGGATCTCCATCGTTCATTGCTGATTTCTTTTTTGGGTGGCTGTTGTTTAAGGAAGAAAAATAATAGGATTTAATTAGATGGCCCTGGTGTAACAATGTCGGTAATTAGATTCGGAGATTGCGAAAGTAATTGACGTTCTTGATAGACTATTTAAAGGGACATAACTCAGTGAATGATGGAATGCAAAAGCTGTTCATACTTTAGACCCTCAAAGATTTTTTACACTAGAATGTCACAATGATGGTGAAGAATTGGGACAATGGCGGGTCAAGAAAACAATAACATACACTAGGATGTCCAGATAGTCCTCAAGTTTCGTGTAGCATATCTCTCTTTTTATAGCGCGATGTAGAATTAACTCTCTTCCTCCTCTCTCGCCCATCTATCCATATCTCCTCCCCCTGTCCCCTCTCTTTCCTTAATTATTCCCCCCCCCCCCCCCCCTAAACATTTTCTCCTCTCAGTTCTGTAGTAATAGAAATAGTTTCCTTGTAAGATGTAGAATGAACAAAAATAAACTTTTCTAAAATGCTTCGCCTCACTAGTAGTTGGGGCATCGGGAGGGGGGGAAGGGACTTTGTTTTTATGCACACACAGTGGCGTAGCATCCATAGCGTGAAAGGGCTTACGACCATTAGGGGCCCACAGCCAGTGACGTAACAACATGTGGGGGGGGGGTCTTTTTTGGGCCTATGGCTCGTGCCCAATGGAGGCCGACATGATCCTTTAAAGTAGACACTATGCACTTTTGTAAAAGCCAATTTAAAACTACTAGCATAGGGATGTCTTTTGGTCAATATACAGACTACTCGTTTATATAACTACATGATAAATTTGTTTTAGGGGGGGGGGGGAGGCCCAACAACATAGTTTTGAACCCGGGCCCCACGTCACTGTGCACACAGGACATTGTTAATTGTTTGTTAAACTCATATATCTCCGTGCTACTATAGCGAGCTTAATGCTCCCTTGTTCAACATCTTGTGTCTATGTATGGAAGTATCTGAGACAAGGGTGTTGTTGGAAGTGGGTATCTGAGACAAGGTCGTTGTTGGAAGTGGGTATCTGAGACAAGGTTGTTGTTGGAAGTGGGTATCTGAGACAAGGTTGTTGTTGGAAGTGGGTATCTGAGACAAGGTTGTTGTTGGAAGTGGGTATCTGAGACAAGGTTGTTGTTGGAAGTGGGTATCTGAGACAAGGTTGTTGTTGGAAGTGGGTATCTGAGACAAGGTTGTTGTTGGAAGTGGGTATCTGAGACAAGGTTGTTGTTGGAAGTGGGTATCTGAGACAAGGTTGTTGTTGGAAGTGGGTATCTGAGACAAGGGTGTTGTTGGAAGTGGGTATCTGAGACAAGGGTGTTGTTGGAAGTGGGTATCTGAGACAAGGGTGTTGTTGGAAGTGGGTATCTGAGACAAGGTTGTTGTTGGAAGTGGGTATCTGAGACAAGGGTGTTGTTGGAAGTGGGTATCTGAGACAAGGTTGTTGTTGGAAGTGGGTATCTGAGACAAGGGTGTTGTTGGAAGTGGGTATCTGAGACAAGGGTGTTGTTGGAAGTGGGTATCTGAGACAAGGGTGTTGTTGGAAGTGGGTATCTGAGACAAGAGTGTTGTTGGAAGTGGGTATCTGAGACAAGGGTGTTGTTGGAAGTGGGTATCTGAGACAAGGGTGTTGTTGGAAGTGGGTATCTGAGACAAGGTTGTTGCTCAGTATTCCTCGGAATTCAAACAGCAGCCTTTCGTCCTTAACAGTCCTTGTGTTTTAAGCTTCAGTTGTCTTTATATCTTATCTGTAAATATACAAGTAAAAGCCCTAGCTTACTGACTGACTCGATTCATCACTAACTTGGAATGGTTGAAAAAATAACGACAATTTAACCTATTCACACACACACACCGTGGACCTAGCACAACTGAAACGTTTTCATGAAACGGAAGCGGTTATTTTACACACAACGATAAAATGTGATCGAAGTTTCATCCCAATACATTTCAATGAAGCCGACACATGTAACATTTGTAGAGTTCAGAATGATTTTTCCTTCCTTGTTTTATGCACTTTAAAACCTATTTTTGGTGCGTAACCTTCGATTTAGATTTTAGAGGTGAGTTTTGAGTGGTCAGTCTGTTTGTCCGTCTGGCCGTTAAGTCTACATCTAAAAAACTAGAAAAGATGGGGAAAATTCAATGTCATAAAATTTTACAGCTTGCAAATTAAAGGTGTAACGGCTGCCCTTACTTTTTCACAAAGCTTATATTAACTCACTCTGTCTGGTAAAAAGTTTGTACACGTTATTTCCCACACCCAATCTCGGATCAAGTTGAAGCATCGCCTAATTATTCATTGGCAAAGACAATACATGAATCAATAAAAAAAAAAGAATAAGTGGGTTATGTAATTACTGGTTATTATTTTTTTTAATACTGACAAATGAAATAAATTCTTCAGTATTGCGCACACTCCATTGGCTTCCCGCGAAAGCGAGAATCGATTACAAGGTGGCCACATTTTGTCATCAGTGTATATATAACAATGAGATGCCCGTGTACCTTCGCGAACTAATCACTCCATATGTCTCTCAGAGAGCCCTGCGCTCAATGGACTCAACGCTTCTAGTGGTGGAGAAGCTAAGGTCTGCGGGCCTTTTCAGTGCACGGACCAAAGGTTTGGAACTCACTCCCCATTCATCTCAGACAGACAACATGCTACACTACTTTCAAGAACATTAAAAAGTATCTGTTTAAAACTTTGCTAGATTAGTTTGTCAATTTAGCTCTCGTGTTTGTGTTTGTAATGTTATTACAGCGCATTGCACACGTTAGTTCTCCCACACCCATTGTAGGTTCAAGTGGAAACTTAAAATAATTATTTATTGTACCTAACAAAACATGAATCAATTTAAGAAATTGTCAATTAGTTATTGGTAATTATAATAATGTTAATATCATAAAAGGGAAATAACTTCCAAAAATTCAGTGTCCATGTACGTGTGGTGGATGACTATATATGAGAAGGCCATAAAAATATGTTGGAGTCATTGTAAAGATTCCATTTAAAAAGAAAATGTTCAGATAAAACAAACTATAATTGCCTTTAAGAACTTCTAGAGTTCAATGACCAAACAAGTGGTGTGTCCTTTGTGTATATATATGTGTTAGGAAAATGGTTGACATGTTTCGGGTGTTCCTTCAGAGTTGAAGATAATCTACTTCTTAGTCCAAACCTCCCGCGGCAGCGAGAAGGGTATGAACCCGGGACCATTAAGACAGCCGAAAGACAGTCTGCCTTAATGAGTTGCGCTCTCTAATAAACCTCATCAACTATCGTAGTGAATAAATAACAACAAATGCAAGCGTGCAGTTTCTTGACTTAGCATCGACTTTTCTTTCCGACCAGACTGTTGGACTTTTTAATAAAAAAAAATGTAAATACGATGTATATGTGTATGGGTGGGGCTGATCCAAACTAGAAGAAGTATATGTGTGTATATGTTTTTTTTATCTCTTGAAATATTCTCTCACTTTATCCTCTACTGACAATAAATCTCGTCTGCTTATTAATCCCTTTTAACCTTTCCTCACGCCATCTAGTCATTCGTACCTGTAATGTAATTAAGCAACCATTTATTAGATTACTTCTGCCAAATGTCTGATCATTTAAACTAATTACATAGAAACAAAACATTTTTTTGGAAGGAAGGGGGAGGGGGGTATACGTTTATTTAATTATCTTGCCAGCCAACTGGTAAGTTTTTAAAACACTAGTTATATCCCTTGATAAATGTCTTCATAATGAAAGAATCGGTCTGGCCAGACGGCTATTTCCGTACGATTACAATTGTCCTTTCTTAGTTGTGTGGGTAGCCCATTATTATATTACTATATTATTATTGTCGTCTGATTTCAAAACCCTCCGCAGAAAAACATTTCACAGAGCGACTTCAAGGATTCTGTAATGGTGTTCGTTAAACAGACCTGTTATTTATACTTGGCAGACTTTTTCATACGAGGATAGTGAACAGAAGAAAAGCTGAGGACCAATCTTCTTGTATTCAAGTCATAAATATAGACCGTATTGACAGAATGTCGGACTGCTGGAGATGCTCTGATTGGTATGCTGGTCGAAATTTCCTCAATTTAGCCGCTGTAAATAGAAACATGACCTAATCCACGAAAAGGGAGAAATTGTGGTCACCAGAGAAACCCCAATATGGCAGCAGAAAAGATTAAATATACTTCATGACTGTTGAAATGACAACTTGTATCTTCAAAATGATGAAATGTATACTAACCTTGAAACTCTAGGTCTCCATGTTGAACATGTTCACATTGACTTGTTATGGCTTTGACTTTTTATGGCTTTGACTTGTTATGGCTTTCTCTTTCTGTTTCAATTCCTACACATAGCTCACACTTTCTTTGTAGTAAAAAGTTGAGACTGGTCCTAGTACAAAAGGTGGAGACTGGTCCAAGTACAAAAGGTGTAGACTGGTCCAAGTACAAAAGGTGTAGACTGGTCCAAGTACAAAAGGTGTAGACTGGTCCAAGTACAAAAGGTGTAGACTGGTCCAAGTACAAAAGGTGTAGACTGGTCCAAGTACAAAAGGTGGAGACTGGTCCAAGTACAATAGGTGGAGACTGGTCCAAGTACAAAAGGTGTAGACTGGTCCAAGTACAAAAGGTGGAGACTGGTCCAAGTACAAAAAGTGTAGACTGGTCCAAGTACAAAAGGTGGAGACTGGTCCAAGTACAAAAGGTGGAGACTGGTCCAAGTACAAAAGGTGGAGACTGGTCCAAGTACAAAAGGTGGAGACTGGTCCAAGTACAAAAAGTGTAGACTGGTCCAAGTACAAAAGGTGGAGACTGGTCCAAGTACAAAAGGTGGAGACTGGTCCAAGTACAAAAGTTGGAGACTGGTCCAAGTACAAAAGGTGGAGACTGGTCCGGGTACAAAAGGTGGAGACTGGTTTAAGTACAAAACGTGGAGACTGGTTTAAGTACAAAACGTGGAGACTGGTTTAAGTACAAAACGTGGAGACTGGTTTAAGAACAAAACGTGGAGACTGGTTTAAGAACAAAACGTGGAGACTAGTTTAAGTACAAAACGTGGAGACTGGTCCAAGTACAAAACGTGGAGACTAGTCCAAGTACAATAGGTGGAGACTGGTCCAAGAATAAAAAGTGGAGACTGGTCTGGGTATAAAAAGTTGGAGGATATTTGGACCAATCTCCACTTTTTATTCTTGGACCAGTCTCCACCTATTGTACTTGGACTAGTCTCCACCTATTGTACTTGGACCAGTCTCTCCTTTTTCTTCTTGTCTCCAATGAACACACGTTATCACAAGCACGCGATAGCAGTATATAACTCATTGCTAGCACTGAACAACTTCTACTGCAGTGTTTCTCAAACGTCTAACAGTTATTTCCCTCTCTAAGTCAGCAAGAATTTGGAAAGAGCTGGATCGTAAAATTTCCTGTCTTCAGACATTGAAAGACGTCAACAGAACGTTGGTGTGTCACTCGACAGAAAGTTGATCGTCCTGGTGTAAGAATGGGGGATAGTCGCTGGAATCGCATTGACGAAAACATTAGAGTTCCAGATAAATGGGTGGAAGACGTTATGTTTCCAAGTGTTAAGTGTAAATGTTTACTAAGTTTTGCCCCAATCGTCCCATGAACTTAACGAATAATAAATTTTAAAAAAACAAGCTAAAGCTACGAATAGGATATTTCGGTAGATAAAGAATCATCTTTTCAAATCCTTCAACTTGATACAGAAGTCAAAATTTTGATAACTGAAGTGAACCATTTATAAGTTGCCTTTAAAAAACAATTTGGCTAAAGAAGTTTTACACAATCTAGTTAGCGACTTTTGTGGATCAGTTTTAATCATTCTCAAATCTTTTACTTTTGGTTTTCCGAGAGCGTTCCCTGCTGTGAGATTATGAAGGCAAACAATATACATACACAAACATTTATTTAAACATACAATTTTAAACCCAGTTCACGTTATATAATACATGTAGGTCATATTAACCAGATTATCCTCATCACCTGGAAGATTACGCCAGATGTAATCAAATATCATCATCATATTGTAGATTAGTATAGGCGTGCTGCAAGATTACGACAGAAGTTCACAACAAAATCCTTATCACCTGGAAAATTACGACAGACGTCTACTAAGATCCTCTTCTACAAAAAATAACTACGACAGAAGTCCACAAGAAACCACATCATCTGAAAGATTACGACAAAGGTCAATAAACCACATTCCCTAAAAAATTACGACAGAAATACACACCAAAATCCTCAGTCTGTAACTGTCAATAATGGTCTCCTATGGTAAATTCAATGTCATTGAAGTTAATACGATTTGATGCAGACGCCACCTTCAAGTTTGTGTTTAACATAAAATCGTCTTTTTACTTCGCTGTTCTAGCTTTTTTTTTAAAAGGAATTAGTTTAATACGTTTAAGTTTCTTTTTTTTTATTTCTAAAGTTTTGAACAAAAAGCTTGCCGAACAGCTATTCCACTAATTTCTGAAAACTTGACACTATCTGTTATATTATTTATCGTATGTTTACAGAATGATTTCGAAAAAAAAAGCATAACTGCAATTTAACCTATTTATATGTCAGTAGAATGAATACAATGAGTTACGAACGAATCATGAATAGCTCGTCTATAAAACAATTCCCAGTTCTCTCCAGTTTTCAAATGTACCCTCGCGTCCAAAATTGAAATAACTTTTCTGCTTTGTCAATGATTATAATAGAAACATTTTGTTCTCAACACTGACGAGGAACAAGTGGACCAGAATTCATTTTAATGACTGAATTTCTTCAGCACGCGCCTCAAAGCGTCCGAGATTTGGGAAATCCAAAAGTTCCAGAGGTTTCCAAAACGAGAATAAAAAAAAAACCAGATTGAACGACATGTTTTTACCCCATTAGAGATATTGACATTGTGTGTATGTTTGTGTGTGTGTATGTGTGTTAGTTTAAAGGTTTTACAAGATTTAGTAGGAAATATCGATTTTGGTATTACAGACTTTAGTCAACATCGATTTGATTCTCTCTCCACATCACCCCTTCGCTAGCCTATTCTCTTTCTCTCTCTATCACACACACACACACACACTAACAAACACGCACACTATCCGGATATTTCCTGATAGTTTGTTGACTTTGAATGCAAATGTTTCTGTTCGTGAATGTGTTTTAAGAAAGCTTCAAATACAAAACAATATTTGAACTTGTATCTACGGACGATTATCTTATCTTATATAATACAGACGTTACTTCAAAAAAGAAGATGATTTTCGTCCTACGCGTCATGCATTTAGTCATGCATATTAATCAATGACTTAAATTCTGCCAAGTCACTGGTTTTCCTAGCTAGCTCAGGCAACCCATTCCATGCTCTAATAGCACTAGGGAAGAAGGAGTATTTGTACAAATTTGTCCTAGCATATGGGACGAGGAGTGTGACTTTATCTTTGTGTCTTTCAGAGTATTTTATTAAATTTTGTTTTTGTATTTGAAGATTATGGTTCAGTGTTTTATGTATAATTGCTACTTTACTTTTGAGTCTTCTGTCCTGAAGGTTTTCTAAATTTAGTGATTTTACTATAGGTGTTACTCTAGTCAAATGTGAATATTCATTTGTTATGAATCTCACTGCTCTATTTTGTGTCTGTTCCAGTTTCTTAATGTTTTCTTGAGTTGAGGGGTCCCAAACGGAGGATGCATATTCTATTATTGGCCTAACCAAGGTTAAATAACATTTTAGTTTTATGTTCTTATTTGATTTATAGAAATTTCTTTTAATAAACCCTAATGCTTTGTTTGATTTTTTTAATAGTTTCATCAATATGTGGATTCCATGACAGTTTTTCATTTATTATAAATTGTCTGGACATTCTGTCCTAGTTCACTTCCTTTCCATTTTAGCTCATGATTCAATAACCAACAAGAAAAACATTTTTTTAAAGACAATACCTCCATTATACAACTTAAAATATAATAAAGATATTTTGAAAAAAATAATATTACGAACTATTTGGTTCAAACCCTGTATCAGCCCCGGCGAGGATGTTGACCCCATCCCCTGCGTGTACGTAGTAGGACGTTACCAATGTGGCCATATTCTATTGGAACATTGACGTACAAATATAAGCTAAGCTTGGATAATCTTTTCATAAACTTCAAGGAACTTTATGTTTCCTTAGTTCCTGAAAATTAATTTATTAAACCCTTAAAGTCATTAATGCTTCAAATCCGGAAATTTCCAAACGCGATGTTCCTTTCAAGAACGCGAAAGTCCTTTCAAAACCGATGTTGGCACTAGATCTAGGTCTAGTACTCAAAGCCAAATTTACATTTATTTTTTTACTTTGAAAAATTATAACGGTCAGCTACGTTTTCCCCATGTGTCCAACGAGCTAGTTATTCTTTTCTCAGCGATATACAACAATGTTAAATTCGTTAGAGCAGTTTTTGGGATAAGTTTTCCAGGTTCCTGGATCCAGGTTCCTGGATCCAGGTTCCTGAAGTTTCAATGAAGTTCTAGCATGAATAGAGGTATTGTAAAAAAAGACATTTCTCTTGTCAGAATATACACATTCCATCCATTGTACAAAGTGTTAATAATACACAGGTGGTATACTATTTATAGATTAAGTTATGTAATTTAGAGCACCCTGGACATGTGCTTGTTATGGATTAAATATGTTATTTATAAGACACTGTGTATGTTTCATTTATAAGCAAACTATTGCCATTTAAAGAACTCATGTCGTTTATAGAGTTAGTGAAGTCGTATATAAAATACTGGCCCTATGTATTTGTTAATGTTAAACACGTTGAGTTTTGCTTGTGTGTTCGTTTGACTGAGATATCTTGAAGAAGAGTTTGTTAAAAGATGGTTGAGTATGTTTTTCGTCACTCCAAACTTTCTTAAGATGAAGATAGATTCTGTCCATTGTAACGCCCTCACATTTCTCAATTTCACTTTTCGTTTTCTGTCTCATCGGATCATAAACTTAACTAATATAAGATTACTGTGATTAATTCATGTATGCGAACTCCTCACGTAGCCCTGGATTTTGAAGAGCCGTAACATGAAACAAGAAACAAAGTTATTTTAAATCTCTCAACACATCATAGAATTACACTGTGATGTAACTTATAAGGAAGGCAATTAGAAAAAAAAAGTGTGCCTCAAGAGGATTTGTACAAAGTTTTTCAGACTCAATTTCTGGTTAGTCTGGAGAAGGAGGGTGTCGTATTTCAATGTCATTTGTAGATGACTTTCTCTTGTATCCCTGTCTGACAATTGCACACTAGTTTGTCCATACAACTTGATAGCAGGACCGTATCGACTACTTCTAACCATTCCTTAAAAATAATATAATCACCAATTATTTCTGATTGCGGCCCTATGTTCCCCTGGTAGTGCACAGGCTAAAGGAGTTACTTCTGATACATATCAAGATATACTGCACGAAAAAGTGTTTTTGCATTTCACACAAACTCGTCCGCGGTCTGTCTGTTCATCTGTCTGTCCATTGTCAGTCCGTCTGTCTGCCTGTCTATCCTGAGCCCCTTTCTCCTATCTGTCAATGCCATTGTTGAAATATTTTATCTTGAGCTTACATACATCAACATTGTCTTAGTACAACTCTCCTCCACTAGTTCTCAGTCAGACTCAACCCTGGAAAAACAAGACGAGATTCTACTACCAATCTCTTGCGCACGCTCCATTGGCTTCCCGTGAAAGCGAGAATCGAATACAAGGTGGCCACACTTTGTCATCAGTGTATATATAACAAAGACATGTCCTTGTACTTTAGCGAACCGATCACTCCATATGTCCCTCAGAGATCCCTGCTTCTAATGGTGCCACGTTTCTCCCTCAAAAGCCTCGGCCTGCGGGCTTTTTCAGTGGACGGAACAAAGGTTTGGAACTCACTCCCCATTGACCTCAGACAGACTACTTTCAAGAAGAACATTAAGACCTATCTGTTTAAAACTTTTTTAGATTAGTTTGTCATTTTAGCTCTTGTGTTTATGTTTGCAATGTTATCACAGCGCCTTGAGCCGCCTACATCATGTTAATTAACAGCGCTTTATAAATAAAATTATCATTATCCCCCCATACTTAAAGCTATTGGGATAAAACTATTGACTGATTAGGAAGAAATCTGATCCGAGCATTTTGAAAAGTTCCTCAATACACCTTCCATTAGAAACGATGTGAAAAAAAACAAGCTACACGAGTAGCAATAAAAACAACGTATCTAGTTATTCAACAGCTTACAAGCCCCAGGAGCTCACTGCATTCTTACAGAGGTCTTCAATAAAGGCGGACAAGCCCTGACTGAAAGATTGCATGAGCTCCTCTTACTTATGTGGGAACAAGAGACCATAAAACAAAACTTTAAAGATGCCACAATCGTCTATCTAAAGATTTGCGCCAAATCTGCGACAAGCTCAGAGAAATATCTCCTCTCTCTACTGTTGGTAAAAAAGTAATATTGGATTGTTATTGCGCCAAAATAATACTTAAATAATTTACATGCCCTTACTTTACATTGTCTTACTTTAAATTGTCTTACTTTACATCGTCTTACTTTACATCGTCTTACTTTACATCGTCTTACTTTACATCGTCTTACTTTACATCGTCTTACTTTACATCGTCTTACTTTACATCGTCTTTACTCATCTTACTTGACATCATCTTACTTGACATCGTCTTACTTGACATCGTCTGTGTAACTCCTGGAACCTATCAAAGCTAAACTCGATTGTCTCTAGAGAAAGCTCTGACGATTGGCGTCAATCAAAAGTCGTGATACTCTAATTGTGACCAAGAGCATCAACAAAATCAAGTCATTTATTTGCGAGATCTTTGTCATGAGTGGCTGATGGGGATAATTGAATATTATGACGTCAGCAGGAATATGATTTAATGAATTATAACATGGAATGACAATATTATTTTGTTCTCTTATTCTTAATAAACTTTAAAAGCTGCCAAATTTATTGTAGCCATTTGGGTTAAAGACGAAAAAAAAATGTCTAGATTTTTCTTATCTGTATTATCAGATTTTGGAGCGTGGGGATATCAGTGCAGACCTGTAGCAAAAAAAAAAAATACAAACACGAGACAATTAGATCCAAGTGTTAATTCAAATCTCTTTTTATGTATCGATTTCTTGAAGTCTTGACGTTTTTTTTTTTGTATTGTTTTGTTGTGTTTTGTTTTGTTTTGTTGTGTTTTTACCTCGATTTGATTTTTGCTGTTGGACTTTTTGTTTTCTTCATTAAATCCCATGAATTGTTATTGCCAGATTTTTCTCCGTCTGCCTTTTTTTTTTTTAATCTTATGTATCACGATTTAAAGTTTATTAATTCTTTTATCTGCTTCGTTTACTGGTCATGGCGCTAAATACGAATCCGGCTAAACATTAGGCTTAATGATTCTACACCCAACGGGGATATTGGTTGAAGAACGAACTGAAATCCACTCCGAAGAATTGGGTATTTTAATAATCCAAGTTGAAATCCTAAAAATTAATAAAAACACACACTAAATTCCAAACTTGGGCCTTTTCCCTCGTTTTCAATTTACTGTATCAACACTTGCCATTCCTATGGATACTTTAATTGTGTGAGAGCGGGGATCCATGGTCGCCATATCAATTAACAAATTCTATACAAAGTTTTCTTTATAAAGGATTAAATACAAATAGTCTTAGATACAAACACTAGCATTTAATTATTTGATTTTACTCTGATTACCTTTCTATTCTTTTTGTCTAATTCTCTACACAAATCTCTTCGTACCTACGTGAGTTTTTATTATAATTTCTATATCAAAGCGAAGGTAATTAATTAAGGCTTATTGATAAGACAATGTGTCAATTTTGCAATTGTGCAAACTTTCATCTTGAGCCGAGAATGGGTAGTACAAAAGTTGTACCAGACAGACCGACTGAGCAAGTGAATAGAAGCTTTGCACCAGACAGACCGACTGAGCAAGTGAATAGAAGCTTTGTACCAGACAGACCGACTGAGCAAGTGAATAGAAGCTTTGTACCAGACAGACCGACAGAGCAAGTGAATAGAAGCTTTGTAACTAACTACAAACTCTTGTTCCTTATATAGTCAAGACCTTACGAAACCTTCTCAAATATTTTCATTACTGATTATTGTCTAGTTTGTCCCCCTGAAATATTTTTAGCTACATAGTAGTTAATAGACCTATATATATAATTCTCTTCATCGCTCAAGTGTTTGGATAAGAAGAAGAAGAAGTAAAGGAAAGATCACTCTTATTTCTGCAAGTCGGACGAACTAAAGTTACCCTACGAAAAAAAAGAGGGGGAGAACAAGTAGTATTCACCCGTCAAAAAATAGCAGGGCAGGGCTTAACCATTGTGACCAAGAAGTCATGGAAAGATCACTCTTTTTTATTTCTTCTATATATATATATAATTCTCTTCATGGCTCAAGAGTTTGGACACGCAAGTTTGGACACTCTTTTATTTCTGCAAGTCGTACTAGAGATGTCTCTCTATATATATGTATACCGCTCTCTTTGGGCTATTGTAATAATCTTAAATTCTAAAGGAACATCAGAAACATGTCAAACAATTTTAGACTATGTCGTGTCCATTAATCCCTCAAAGGCTATCTAATCCTCTACCCAGAAAAATTCATATGGGATGCTAGATAGTTATATGATAATAAAAAAAACAAACTTAAACCGCTCCCCCCCCCCCCAAAAGAACAAAAGATGTTATAAATACAACCTCTGATGACTATTCTTCGTCTTCTAAATTCAATAGTGAAAACTCGATAGGCTTTATGTTGCCTTCCGGCCGTAACTGAAATCAGAAAGTGTTTATATATTTCTAAGTGTGGATTTCTGTTTAGGAATAACTGGGCGAAATTTTGTTTTTTTTTAATAATAAAATACCCCTATCCAAAAAACCCCCAGAAATTTCTGGACCAATTAGTGAAAGAGTGGTGTTTGGCGTATTTATGGAAATAGAGGCTCTAGAATATAGATCAAGTCCTTTAAAATACAGTACATTTAATGTTTTATGCTACAGACATTACACTTCATATTTAAGTTATGCTGCCCACACACTCGCGTGTGAGTTTTAATATATTTTATTATGTTGCTGTTCTACCTCATTTTGGGGTCGTTTGCATATCAAAGTGCGCTAACTTTGGTCATCAGGAAAAAAAAAGGTTTTTATACCAGAATTTTCTTCAATTTACCAATGTTTCTCTGAATGACCAAATTGGACCTTTACATTCTCACTAAATGACCAAAGTTGATCTTTATATTTTCACTGAATTTATTATAGCTTTTATATAGCGCTACTTTCATGCTTATAGCATGCCCAGAGCGCTTTTGATCAAATCTCATTTGTGGACCGGTTGGGGGGAGGGGGTATCTAGGAGTTGGTTTTCCGTGCTGCCTTTAGGCGCTCAGTTGGGTTGGCATGGACAATTATTTTCATAGCTTTTTTTTGGGGGGGGGGGGGGGGGGCGTAAGTTGCCAGTGAGAGTAATAAAATAGATATATGAACAAATGAAGTACTTAAGTGCCAAATGTACGTGTTTCAAGCTTGTATAACCCTAAGGGAGTGTCAGTAATTCAAATGACCGAAGTGGATCTTTATATTCTCACTGAATGACCAAAGTAGACCTATACATTCCCACTGAATGACCAAAATCTTGTTAAGAACAAAAATTATCATCAAAATAGCAAAGCTCATAACAGTAACATGAAAACATCAATCAGACCAACAGTAAAGCGTAGACATCAATCAGACCAATAACAAAACGGAGACATCAATCAGACCAATAACAAAACGTAGACATCAATCAGACCAACAGTAAAACATATACACCAATCAGACCATCAGTAAAACGTAGACATAGATCGGACCAACAGTAAACGTAGACATCAATCAGACCAACAGTAAAACGTAGACACCAATCAGACCAACAGTAAAACGTAGACATCAATAGGAGCACCAGTAAAACGTAGATATTAATCAGGTCAGAAGTAAAACGTAGACATCAATCAGACCAACAGTTAAACGTAAAAATCAATCAGGACAGAAGTAAAACGAAGTCATCAATCAGAGCACAAGTAAAACGTAATCGACAATCAGATTCAGAGCACCAGTAAATCGTAATCATGAATCTGACAAACGTAGACATCAATCGGGGCAAAAGTAAAACGTAGACATTAATCAGCTGGGGTAAGGAGGTGAAACCTAGTCATCAATCTGAGCAACAGTAAAAATGTAGACATTAATCAGAGCATCAGTAAAACGTAGACTTCAATAGCAGCAACAGTAAAGCGAAGACATCATAGTTTTATAGTTCCATGACCCAATTGAGTTATTCCGGCCCTGAGACTAATTGAATAATTTGAACATTTTGTTTCCAGCGTCGGAATAATTTTGGTGTGACATGAAATTCTGTTCCAACAATTTTCCCGTTTTAGTTTACGTGATTTTTTGTAACGACACTTTCTAATCTGAGCAGCTGGTGAAGAAGCGAAAGCTTAAAGAGATGTGCGTGTATGAGAGGTTTGAAACATCGTTCAGCGTCAGAGCTTGAGACAGATTCAACAATGAACTAGAAAACAGGGGAAATAACAATGTCGATCGTGTTTAACAATTTGCTGTTGATTTGCTGATGACGTAATCCTACTCTTCTTGTTTTTCTATTGGAAGTGACAAAAGTGAATTCTGTTGTACAGAGCGCGTTGGGTTGGCATGGACAATTATTTTCATAGCTTTTTTTTTTTTTTTTTTTTTCCATAAGTTGCCAGTGAGAGTAATAAAATAGATATATGAACAAATGAAGTACTTAAGTGCAAAATGTACGTGTTTCAAGCTTGTATAACCCTAAGGGAGTGTCAGTAATTCAAATGTCCATAAAATAATTTCATTCCAGAAATTGTATTGGCCAAAAGGGAAATTGAGGTCTAACCATTTAGGCAATACATTACTGCTGCTCTGAGTATGAATCTGATACAACAAGTAGTACTTGAATTTATAAACGAAATCTAAATGTGATCTAGCCAGAAGATTGTGGCCCTAAATACTGTTCAGATTGACGACTTATTGAGCGATGGATGTTCCTTTGTTTTAATTGTTGGCAAGCAGAGTAGGCAGTATATTGACTATCTATCTATCTATCTATCTATCTATCTATCTATCTATCTATCTATCTATCTATCTATCTAATCTATCTATCTATCTAATCTATCTATCTATCTATCTATCTATCTATCTATCTATTTAATCTATCTATCTATCTATCTATCTCATTTCCTTACTTCATACCTATTCTCCTATTCTCGATCCTTTAATTAAGTCTTTTTTTACAAATACTTTTACTCTGTCTCCTGAATTTCTAAAGCAATTATCCTGTGGACTGTCTCTGACTTTCTGGCTCTCTTTGTTTGCCTCTTTTCACACCTATACACACATACTCTCTTCCATCTTGTCACTGTCTCACTTTCATATACACACACACTCTCTTCCATCTTGTCACTGTCTCACTTTCATTTACACACACACTCTCTTCCATCTTGTCACTGTCTCACTTTCATTTACACACACACTCTCTTCCACCTTGTCACTGTCTCACTTTCATATACACACACACTCTCTTCCACCTTGCCACTGTCTCACTTTCATATACACACACACTCTCTTCCACCTTGTCACTATCTCACTTTCATATACACACACACACTCTCTTCCACCTTGTCACTGTCTCACTTTCATATACACACACACTCTCTTCCACCTTGCCACTGTCTCACTTTCATATACACACACACTCTCTTCCACCTTGTCACTATCTCACTTTCATATATATATATATATATATATATATATACACACACTCTCTTCCACCTTGCCACTGTCTCACTTTCATATACACACACACTCTCTTCCACCTTGTCATTGTCTCACTTTCATATATATACACACACTCTCTTCCACCTTGCCACTGTCTCACTTTCATATACACACGCACTCTCTTCCACCTTGCCACTGTCTCACTTTCATATACACACACACTCTCTTCCACCTTGTCACTATCTCACTTTCATATATATATATATATATATATATACACACTCTCTTCCACCTTGCCACTGTCTCACTTTCATATACACACACACTCTCTTCCACCTTGTCACTGTCTCACTTTCATATACACACACACACTCTCTTCCACCTTGTCACTGTCTCACTTTCATATACACACACACTCTCTTCCACCTTGCCACTGTCTCACTTTCATATACACACACACTCTCTTCCACCTTGTCACTATCTCACTTTCATATATATATATATATATACACACACTCTCTTCCACCTTGCCACTGTCTCACTTTCATATACACACACACTCTCTTCCACCTTGTCATTGTCTCACTTTCATATATATACACACACTCTCTTCCCCCTTGCCACTGTCTCACTTTCATATACACACGCACTCTCTTCCACCTTGCCACTGTCTCACTTTCATATACACACACACTCTCTTCCACCTTGTCACTATCTCACTTTCATATATATATATATATATATACACACACTCTCTTCCACCTTGCCACTGTCTCACTTTCATATACACACACACTCTCTTCCACCTTGTCACTGTCTCACTTTCATATACACACACATACTCTCTTCCACCTTGTCACTGTCTCACTTTCATATATATACACACACACTCTCTTCCACCTTGTCACTGTCTCACTTTCATATACACACACACTCTCTTCCACCTTGTCACTGTCTCACTTTCATATACACACACACTCTCTTCCACCTTGTCACTGTCTCACTTTTCAAATCTTTTTTTTTCTCTTACCTATCCACCCCCACTCTCCGGTCTATCTTAGTTTCACCGTCTGATGCCCGTGTCCAGCTAAACTAATGTCCACGGAGATAGATTTTACGTTCAATTTAATCACTGTTCTTTTTTCAAGCCGTTCGCAGCAGTGATCTGTAGTATAGCAAGGCACTAAGACTATCCACTTTACTTTATCCCCTTGGGGCTTAAAAGAACTTCAATACCTAGCAAGGGAAAAAAAGCCAAAATCTACTTATTATGTCTAACCAGACTTGTGCCAACTAAAAGACAATGGTCAATATAATTGTTTAATACCACTGTTTCACCAGAAAATAATATAAATCTATATCAAGATTAAAGGAACAGGTGAAAGAGCCTAAAGCTCAATGAAAACTAGATCAAAACGTTCGCTTGTTTTAATGTAAGGAAACAAAAGAATTGTAAATAATTGTCAATCTTATCTTCTTATCTTATATAATACAGACGTTACTTCAAAAAAGAAGATGATTACGTCCTACGCGTCATGAATTTAGTCATGCATATTAACCAATGACTTAAATTCTGCCAAGTCACTGGTTTTCCTGGCTAGCTCAGGCAACCCATTCCATGCTCTAATAGCACTAGGGAAGAAGGAGTATTTGTACAAATTTGTCCTAGCATATGGGACGAGAAATGTGCCTTTATCTTTGTGTCTTTCAGAGTATTTTATTAAATTTTGTTTTTGTATTTGAAGATTATGGTTCAGTGTTTTATGTATAATTGCTACTTTACTTTTGAGTCTTCTGTCCTGAAGGTTTTCTAAATTTAGTGATTTTACTATAGGTGTTACTCTAGTCAAATGTGAATATTCATTTGTTATGAATCTCACTGCTCTATTTTGTGTCTGTTCCAGTTTCTTAATGTTTTCTTGAGTTGAGGGGTCCCAAACGGAGGATGCATATTCTATTATTGGCCTAACCAAGGTTAAATAACATTTTAGTTTTATGTTCTTATTTGATTTATAGAAATTTCTTTTAATAAACCCTAATGCTTTGTTTGATTTTTTTAATAGTTTCATCAATATGTGGATTCCATGAAAGTTTTTCATTTATTAAAACACCTAGGTATTTTGGCGTTTTTTGTCTGTGTCCCTAACAGTTGAAACAGAAACGTTCCTGAATAGGAGCAAAAAGCAAACATTGCGTCGAGTGTATTGAATGTATCGGATAGATCAAATTCTTTTTTGGCCAATACAATTTCTGGAATGAAATTCTTTTATGGCCATTAGAATAACTGGGTTAAAATTCTTTTTGGCCAATATAATTTATGGAATGAAATATTTCTGCAAATAAAATTTCTGAAATAAAATTATTTCATACGTGACATATATTCTGGAATAAAAATGTTTTTGACTGATATTAAATTAATTTTGTTACATTTTGTTACAGTGACATCCTTTTTTGAAAAGTTTATTGATCAATATGAAAATATATCAAATATTTTGAAATTAATTTTGGTTTTAAAAAATGGTATCTTACAAATCTATTTTGTTAAGCATGACTTTGTTCAGTGTGCTTAGAGACGCATCCAACGTGAAGATCGGAGTCAATAAGAATGTAAGTAAACAGCGGGCTGAGTAGTTGCGTGGAATATATCGCCTGGGTGCCTATCAAGTGAGCTTAATTTTATTTGCTGAGCGCTTAAAGGCAGCACAGAAACCATTTCTCAAATACCCCCCCCCCCCACACTGGTTCACTTATGAGATTAGACCATAGCGCTCTGAGCATGCTATAAGCATGAAATTAGCTCTTTAAAAAAAAGAAATTCGAAAACAAATTTTGCAATTTTATGTTTTATACATTTGTTTACTTTTTGCAGTACAATTTTTCTCTATCATTTTGTAAATTGTTGACAATAATAAACAAAGGTGTTCAGTTTGAAACCCAATGGAGAAAGTAGTTTTATATTATGATGCACATTGGAATAAGTCTTTGAATTCCCCCGGCAGTTTACTGTCCCATTTGTTGGGGAAACGTATTTGAATTGTTCTAACCACACGATACTCTCGTTAAATTTTAGTTGACCTTTAAAACATATTATGGCTACCTATTCCAGGTCATATCTTGACGTTCTGATGATCACTAAACATTTTGGTTTAATGTACAGTCCACAAAGTGCCCGTAAAGTGAAACAAACTCTACAGACACTTCATTGTGTGGGAGTCATTTTCCCTGATAGGACTTTCACGTACTTGGTTGAAGGTAAATGAACTTTAAAAGATATTCCACGTCGCACCCTTTCGCATTGCCCTCATTTGTATACTTAGAACTCGCGTTAGGTTGACACTTCATTGTTATAGAGATCCGTTAATCTAGATTGTTCCCTGTAGGAATTGAAGTACAGACATATTATGTAAGATGCTATTACCTCATCTTACATGTGAGATGCTATTACCTCATCTTACATGTGAGATGCTATTACCTCATCTCACATCTTGGTTCAAAAATGTCTCTTACTAATGTCTAGTGAAATGAATTTTACTTCAGGTCATTTCGCACATGAATAGGCGTCTTATAAAATAGAACAATTTTAAACAAATGTTGTTCTTCCAGTTATAAAAACGTTTCATTCTACCAATCTTACGTGTGGTACGTGTCGTGTGCGAGTGTTTTTTCTTCGTGTTAAATATTTTGTGTTTTTATGTCTAGGAAGTAGTTTGTATTGGGCGCGTTTTAGTGTCAAGAATATTTGTGTGTGTTTACGTCACGCTTAGTTCCCGTATTGTTCTTGTAGCGGAGGTAGCTTTCTTGCTGTAGACTCTGGTTACGCTACCGTCTCGCTGTTTCCCCGTTTTAACGGTACGTAAGTACATAAATGTAGTAATCAAGTGGATAGTTCGGTGCGGGTGTCGTTAATGAAAATTGTGTGTGGTAGGGAAATCGCTAGATCTAGATTACTTCTTTTGTTTCAGGGTGTTAGGCTTGGGGCTATGATGGAGAGATGCAGTTTTGAGCTCGCCCCGTGACTGATTCTTGAGTCGCATTGTAGTATTTGAGGCTAGCGAGGCTACCGATATTGAGTGTGCGTGCGTGAGGTGTGTTCAATTGTGCAATTAACAATGTATTATTTGATTACCTAGGGTGTTCATGATTTGTATGTGTTCGGAATATTATTTATTTGCATGTAGCTTTAGTATTAAATATTATTCTTGTTCAACGATCGTTGTCTATTTATCACTGTTCAGTTATTATGTAACTTGGTTTGTTGTTGCTCTTTGTTGAGGTGGGAACTCGGCCAATTATGTCATTCCCTAGATAAACCAGTAAAACTCACCTTGACCCACTGTAGTCTCGATGGTTTTGGGTTCGAATACTGCTCGCTGCCATCACCCGCAGTGCTAAGGGAGGTTGGGGCTAGGATCTTCAATTCTGAAAGATCCAAAACATGTAAAAATAAAAAAAACATTTCTTTGACTTCCAATTGTAAAGAATTAATTATTGTTTTACTGAAGTTAGGTCTGCTACCAATCATCTTCTTTTATTACACACAATACAAACACCTTTTATTGTTTCCCTTTTTCCATATCACTGGCTGTTACTACCTGGGACTGACCAGGGGATGTATCTATAAGTATTTTATTGGCAACAAATTCAGCAGTCAGTGTTCAGATTGATAGATATAGAACTAACGATCATGTTTCTCCAAGCTACTACAAGACCGCCTATCCAACATATACCTAACATAGGCTCCCTTTTAGTCTAAGTGACTACCTACCCTTCAGGTCAACAACCTGAATCGAGTTGAATAAACTGCACAGTTAAATCACAGTATAAAAGGATTCAGAGTCTACAACAGGATGCTACACACATTTACATGTTACAAACATTACGAGTTAGTCACGCTACGTTGGCTAACTTATGAAAAATTCATTGGCTTTCCAAATTGTTCTAATTATACTTTTCTGCTTTCACTAGATTTTTAATGTTGAGATCGTGCTTCACAAATGAACCTTACAGTAATAATGTAACTGTTCGTGTCTTATCTTACACACTTCGGGTTTAGCTTCTAAACAGGTGCCAGTTAAAACTAAAATAGCTATCAGAATGTATTATTTCTTCATTTGTTTCTGTCCAGTCTTTGAGCTCTCGAGTTACAACCACGACAGTCGTTACTTTTATTTTCTTACAGTCAATTTCATTCCATGTTGAACCCAATCTGAAGTAATCCAAAACTACTTTCATACAAATAGGGATGTTTCAAATGTCTAGCATTTCGATTCCTAAAGTAGAAGCTACTGTATATCAAATATTAACTTTTTGTTGAACATGAATCGTATTGCTTCTTAGTAAGGTAATGATTGTGTGGATGGCACAAAAACTGTCACAGTGTCACAAGCATAGAAGACGAATAAGATTTTGTTTTTAAAAAAAAAAGCTTAATACCCAGCTGTTCTTAGCAACATTGGGCTTCTTTCCTCTCTCGAATGACAGTGGATCATGTTTGTGGCTACTTCTCTCTCGAGTGACAGTGGATGGAATATGTATGTGTTTACTTCTCTCTCAAGTGACAGTGGATGAAACATGTATGTGGCTACTTCTCTCTCGAGTGACAGTGGAACATGTATGTGGCTACTTCTCTCTTGAGTGACAGTGGATGGAATATGTATGTGTTTACTTCTCTCTCAAGTGACAGTGGATGAAACATGTATGTGGCTACTTCTCTCTCGAGTGACAGTGGCTGAAACATATATGTGGCTACTTCTCTCTCGAGTGACAGTGGATGGAATATGTATGTGTTTACTTCTCTCTCAAGTGACAGTGGATGAAACATGTATGTGGCTACTTCTCTCTCGAGTGACAGTGGATGGAATATGTATGTGTTTACTTCTCTCTCAAGTGACAGTGGATGAAACATGTATGTGGCTACTTCTCTCTCGAGTGACAGTGGAACATGTATGTGGCTACTTCTCTCTTGAGTGACAGTAGATTGAACATATATGTGGCTACTTCTCTCTCGAGTGACAGTGGCTAAAACATATATGTGGCTACTTCTCTCTCGAGTGACAGTGGAACATGTATGTGGCTACTTCTCTCTTGAGTGACAGTAGATTGAATATATATGTGGCTACTTCTCTCTCGAGTGACAGTGGATGAAACATGTATGTGGCTACGTCTCTCTCGAGTGACAGTAGATTGAACATATATGTGGCTACTTCTCTCTCGAGTGACAGTGGATGAAACATGTATGTGGCTACGTCTCTCTCGAGTGACAGTAGATTGAACATATATGTGGCTACGTCTCTCTCAAGTGACAGTAGATTGAACATATATGTGGCTACTTCTCTCTTGAGTGACAGTGGATTGAACATATATGTGGCTACTTCTCTCTCGAGTGACAGTGGATGAAACATGTATGTGGCTACGTCTCTCTCGAGTGACACTGGATGGAATATGTATGTGGCTACTTCTCTCTCGAGTGACAGTGGATGAAACATGTATGTGGCTACGTCTCTCTCGAGTGACACTGGATGGAATATGTATGTGGCTACTTCTCTCTCGAGTGACAGTGGATGAAAAATGTATGTGGCTACGTCTCTCTCGAGTGACAGTAGATTGAACATATATGTGGCTACGTCTCTCTCGAGTGACAGTAGATTGAACATATATGTGGCTACTTCTCTCTTGAGTGACAGTAGATTGAACATATATGTGGCTACTTCTCTCTCAAGTGACAGTGGATGAAACATGTATGTGGCTACGTCTCTCTCGAGTGACAGTGGATGGAATATGTATGTGGCTACTTCTCTCTCGAGTGACAGTGGATGAAACATGTATGTGGCTACTTCTCTCTCGAGTGACAGTGGATGAAATATGTATGTGGCTACTTCTCTCTCTCGAGTGACAGTGGATGGAATATGTATGTGGCTACTTCTCTCTCGAGTGACAGTGGATGAAACATGTATGTGGCTACTTCTCTCTCAAGTGTAAGTGAAATATGTAAGTGGCTGCTTCTCTCTCGAGTGACAGTGAAAGATGTATGTGGCTACTTCTCTCTCGAGTGACTGTGAAACATGTATGTAGCTACTTCTTTCTTTTGTCACAGTGAAACATGTATGTGGCTACTTCTCTCTCGAGTGACAGTGTATGGAACATGTATGTAGCTCTCTCTATGTGTTACCTAGGAAACACACACACACACTCAATAACAAAGCTTATTTTTTCCCCCCATATATGGCTGATTCAGCCTTTAAACTCTCAGCGAGTACTCTACCAACACGCATACTCAGTCTTCATGTTTTCCCATATTGGGCAATTTTCTCCAAAATACTTAGATTGATGACCTTAGTTATAGATTGATGACCTTAGTCATAAGGTCCATATCTCTGTAGGTCTTAAACGTTCCTTACGTCTGCTTCCCGGATGTCCATCTTTCATGAGGCTAACATGTATTCTTTGGGTCAGTGGTGTATAGAGTAGTATAGACACTTCCTAGCAAGAGAAGCCTGGCTAGAGACCTAGAGAAAAACTCAATGCTGACCGAAGCGAGGCAAGAAAGGAAATGAATCGGAATGCTGCACACACACGACCGCTGTTAGACAAATTCGTTTTTGATGAGATCTCGGGGTTCGAAAAATAAAAAAGATAATAAGAAAGATTAATAGGGACCCCTTGAGGAGAAGCCCTACCTTTGTGTATCATGGTTCTGTATTGTATAAATACGTATTGACTTTACAAATCATATTTTATTAATGATTATTATATGCATGCAATATGCATACACGGCTTTAAAAAAAAAACAACTAAAGTATACAACAGTGAGCTGATGCACGTTTACTGTATTCATTTGCAAAAAAAAAATTTGATGTAAATGTTACCGACAAAGTTCAGCATTCTAAATATGTATGTAATGTAAGTCATGGGAGACAAATCTATGTCATTATGTACTTCATGTGCACTACCACTTTACAAAATAGTATCCTCTTACACACACACACACATTCTCTCCACCATCACACACTCATAACTAAAAGAGAAAAACATTTTGATAAAACGACAAAGTAATTTTATTTATTGTGTTGCTTGTTTAGCCTATTTTTGTTAAGAATAACTCAGTAAGAAGGACTAATACCTCAATAAAGGAGGTTCCCCTTAGTTGTATATTACAGTACATCTACTACATTCTGAAATAATTCATTCATACAGAAAAGTAATCAAAAGAAACCTAACCAGGAACGAGTTTTATGACTCTTGAATAATTTACTAGGAGATCCCCTCTTAATAGAATGCTTATTAGGCGCCATAAGTAGATCAGCTAATCCCATTTAACGTCGCTACGTTGTAGGTAGGTAGGTTATTTGAGTAAAAAAAAAACACAAGCAAAATATTGAAAAAATATTTTTTATTTACTAACAAGTTTTATTTATTGCAAAGAACAGTTACATAACAGTTACTGCCATATCTCTCAATATTGCAAAATAAATCTCCATTTCTCCTAATTAATGACCATTAATTAACTAATTGGTTAATTTTTTTTATTGATTCGAGTATTGTCTTAGACAATGAATAATTGTACAAATGTTCAACTTGATCGGAGTCGGGTAAAAGGGAGAAATAACATGTACAAGATTTGTACCAGACATACAAAGAGAGAGAACTGATATAAGATTTGTACCAGACATACAAAGAGAGAGAACTGATATAAGATTTGTACCAGACATACAAAGAGAGAGAACTGATATAAGATTTGTACCAGACATACAAAGAGAGAGAACTGATATAAGATTTGTACCAGACATACAAAGAGAGAGAACTGATATAAGATTTGTACCAGACATACAAAGAGAGAGAACTGATATAAGATTTGTACCAGACATACAAAGAGAGAGAACTGATATAAGATTTGTACCAGACATACAAAGAGAGAACTGATATAAGATTTGTACCAGACATACAAAGAGAGAACTGATATAAGATTTGTACCAGACATACAAAGAGAGAGAACTGATATAAGATTTGTACCAGACATACAAAGAGAGAGAACTGATATAAGATTTGTACCAGACATACAAAGAGAGAACTGATATAAGATTTGTACCAGACATACAAAGAGAGAGAACTGATATAAGATTTGTACCAGACATACAAAGAGAGAGAACTGATATAAGATTTGTACCAGACATACAAAGAGAGAGAACTGATATAAGATTTGTACCAGACATACAAAGAGAGAGAACTGATATAAGTTTTGTACCAGACATACAAAGAGAGAGAACTGATATAAGATTTGTACCAGACATACAAAGAGAGAGAACTGATATAAGATTTGTACCAGACATACAAAGAGAGAACTGATATAAGATTTGTACCAGACATACAAAGAGAGAGAACTGATATAAGATTTGTACCAGGCAGGCAGAGAGATAGTTGATATAAGAGTTGTAAATATGTCAAGCATAACAAGATACAGAAAATTTATTTTTAATAAAAATCAATTCCTCCTTTACGGAACTGATAATAGTTTCTAATTTCTCATTCTATATATTTCTTTTAATATTTCACTATTACAACACGCCACCCATAATCACATTTGACTAGAGTAACACCTTTAGTAAACTCACTAAATTTAAAAGACTTCAGGAGAGAAGACTTAAAGGTAAGGTAACAATTATACATAAAACACTGAACAATGATCATCCCTCGTTCCATATGCTAGGACAAATTTGTACAAATACTCTTTCTTGCCTAGCGCTATTAGAGCATGGAATGGGTTGCCTGAGCGAGCCAGGAAAACCAGTGACTTGGCGGAGTTTAGGTCATTGGTTAATATGCATGACAAGATGCGTGACGCGAAGAACGTAATCATCTTTTTTTTTTTGAAGTAACGTCTGTATTTTTTAAGATAAGATAAATGTTCACAAACGTCTATTTATTTATTCAACTCTTGTACAAAGAAACTTTTGAGATGAGTGCGGGAATTCCCTCTGAAGAGTTCGAAATAGACCAAATGTAATTTCATGATGATTTGGACAATTATAACAGTCAAAACCAGTGTTTTCATTATGTGGCCAAAATAGCTCTTATTTTTTCCCAAAGATATACATTAACCGTCAAATTTCCAGGAAAATCATTAGAACCAATTTTTAGATTCGTGTCCACCCAGGGTCTTCTACATCTTATCTTATAAGACACAGACGTTACTTCAAAAGAGAAGATCATTACGTCCAACGTCTTGTGTCTTAAGTTGGCAAGCTAATAACGAGTAATTATACAAATCGTGTCTATAGCCAGACAAGCCGGCCAAGCTAGTGCTCCTTGTGTAGCTGTCGCTTGTCATCATTTCCGTTAGGACTTGAAAGACATAATTCTACTCTTCCAAAGCCCTCCGCCGACACCCTGGCGGTTGTGTGTTGTGTAAATATGGCGCCACACAAGTTAAAAGAATGTGGCTTCCCCAGACATGTCGTATTAGATGTCGGCAAGTCGTGGGCTGTCAAATAGACTATTAGCGAGGTTCCTTATGAACCAGTCAACACTGTCCTTATGATCAGTATCTTGTTCTGAAGAATTTCTGGTTTACAAAAAAAAATTAGCCGAAACATTCCACATACAATGAACTCTGATAACAAAAGAGCTGTTTCGAAATAAAGTTAATTACAGTAATCTACCCTTTCTTTATAGGCTATCTTGTTTGCTGAATTTTCTGTTTACATTAGTAATAGTAGCTTACAGACAAAGAGAACATGACAGAGACATTTGGGAAATGTCAAGATTTGGAAGGGTTAGGGCCATGGAGAATTAAATTCGTGGAAAAAAAGATCAGATGATTAAGGAAAGAAAAAAAACAACAAAGAAATGATCATGAATAGCTGAATGGTGGCAGTGTTTCCCAAACTGTTTTCTGAGGAACCCTAGTGTTAGGGAGGCATCAATAGTTGTTCCACGAGTTACTAGAACAATTAACTACTAAGCCATCAGCTGAATTAATCTCTCGAAAAACATAAGTAAAAGTGTTCCTCTAGAGAATCAGAATGTGAGATGTGTTTCGTTTAAAGAAAAAGGTCTTGGAAACACAGGCTCAAAGTAAACCCTTGGACTCAATGACGATTGATCACTCAATTGTTATACCACAGTGCCTGGTAGTACAGAACAAGATAAGTATTATATACTTTCAAAACACACTACTCAACTCGTAGGTCAGAGGTCGGAAGTTAACTTCAAGTTAAGATTTATAGTGTTTTATGGTAAAATAAAATAAAAATATCTAGTAGTTTTTAATTAAAGAAAAAAAAGGTTGATAGTGTTTTCTTTTTTCTAATAATTTTTTTTTTCCAATTTTAAATTCTAACGAGCATTTATTTTTAAAGTGATTTAGTGTCTGCAATGATAGTGAACACGACCAGAACTGAAGAAAAAATTTTACTATTTTTTATGATCATTCAATGTTATTTTTCATCTCATTTGATCTCTGCCTCTGCTTCCTCCAGGTGTCTCGGTTCTAGAGTTCCTACCTTTAACCCATGTGCTTGGCCTCTGCTTACCAATAATGGTCTACAAACCTTCGCTTCTAGATGACTCTGGCTTTCACCGACCAGCGTCATGAAACTACCAGCTGGAGGCACTGGCGGATCCAGGGGGGGGCGGTAGGGGCGATCGAATTTTCAGTATAGAATTCACACAATTTTATACGAAATTATTACTTATGTTAATAATATATACTAATTATTTATATTTAAACCTATTTTTATATTATTTCGCCCCCCCCCTCTAGTATGTTGGTCGATATGGTGGGGTTGGGAGGGGGCGATGACATCAATTCCGCCCCCCCCCCATAAACTTTCGAGTGGGTGGGGCGGTCCAATTTATATGTAGAAATCACAGCTCGCTAACAGAATCAATTGAATATCTATAGGATTAAAACTTGTTATTGGTATTTTAACCGATCTTTATATTATGTCGTTCCCCTCTTGGCCGATGGGGTAGGGATTAAATACCGCTACTGCCCTTCACACCTAAAACCTTTGAGTAGGGGGGCGGTCCTACTTTTTATATTATGTCGCTCTCCTTCAGGTATTTTTGCCGATTCGGTGGGGTGGGGGGGGGCGATCGCATGTACTGCCCTCCCCATTCTAGAAATCATTGTCTGTGAACAAAATTAGTTTAATATGTATATAATATAAACTACGTGAACCCATTGTATATTATGTCGCACCACACTCTAATCTCAAATTTTATCATTTGTAAATATAAAATGAAAAATGGTTGTACCAGGTGGGAATGGAGATACATGCAATCACTTTCCCCCCATGGGACAAACCAATACTTTTTATTTTTGTATTATAGTTAAGAAATTACAAAATAAAAAAATCTGTCACTAATATAATTTATACATGCTATAAAATTAAATTCTTATATCGAGTTGCCCCAACCCTATTCTTTAATGCCTAATGTAATCATTAGCAGAAATTATAAAAAGGAGTGAGGATTAATCATTTTCACTCTATCGCCCCCTCCCCTTTCCAGACAGAGTTTATGTAATTTCACATGAATTTATCTTAATTATTTTAAGAAAGACTTTGCTTTGGAAAAGTTTTAATTCAAACGAAATTTTTCAGTATAAGAGTCAAGATTGAGATGAGCTCTAAACCCAGATAATCTTTTCCTAGTCGCCTTTTTAAAACCTTTACTCAATCTGATATTTTTCTAGTTAAAAAAGTTTTGGACTATAACTCACAATTTATACTTGAATTTTATTGAATAATATTTATCGAATAATTGTTTTTTCGGCGGCGATCCTCAAAGCCTTAATCTAAAGATGTAGGGTAGCTTATCTTTTCAAGGAACAAATCGGTTTTATTTGTAATGTATTAAGGGCCTAAAAATTTGTATGAGAATATTTTTCAACATTATTCAAAAGGTCCTTTATAATAGGATGAATAATGAGCTTTAGGTCAGGAGAATGCGTTTCTTCAGTGAAGAATGCAAGAAAACGCTTTTCGTGATTGGGCTTCGTCCCGAACCCCACTGAAGAATAATGAGCTATAAGTGTCAGTAGAATGCGTTTCTTCAGTGAAGAATGCAAGAAATCGCTTTTGGCCTCGGGGCTTCGCCCCGAACCCTACTGATAAATAATGAGCTGTAGATGTCAGAAGGATGCGTTTCTGCAGTGAAAAAATGCAAGAAAACGCTTTTTGCGTCGGGGCTTCGCCCCGAACCCCACTAGGGAATCTTACAGCAGCGCTCCCCCAGACCCCCAAGCTTGCAAGAGAAAGGCCTCAACATGACTTTTTTATTTTTTCGCCGAAGGTTGAAAAACACTGCTATTTTATTGTCAAATATATATGCCGTACGCATGTTTATGCATAGGGTTAGGGTTTACTCTGCGTTAGGGTTAGGGTTTGGAAAAAAATAGCCCCCCCCCACTCCAAAGTTCTGGACCCGCTAGTGGCTGGAGGTCCATCTCAGGTCCCAGCGACATCTCTTGATTTGCTTTTTGGTGTTTCTGTAGAAATCGATTTTCCAACAGGATAGCTAGCCCTACATTCAACCCTGTTCATTTTCAGTCGGATTTGGGAACTTCCTTGACGGTGTTTATATAATATTTTAGAAAGACGAAAAGTATACGTGTAATGTTTTAGTAACTTCTAAACTTCCTAACTCTAACGTTTCATTGCCTCTAAATCTCTAAATCTCATAGTGTTTTTGTTTTTATATTTTCATATTAACATCTAACGGTATTCCACTCTCCGCTTTCCTGAAAACCCTCTATATATACTAGAAATCGTCAGAAAAATAGTTTTTAAATTTTTTTTAGGATGAGTTCATTTTTTGTCTGAATGCTTTGATGTTTTTGAATAATTAAAATGACGCACTGTCGTTCACAGCTCTAGTAGTGCAATAGCTGCATTTGTGCTTTAGAATTTCTCTTGTCGTATTCCAAATCATCGGACGCTAAACCAAATATTTACTTCATCAGATATATTCATAACGCTACGTCTTTCACAGACTTCTGCTCTAGTCATGTCTATAAATAATGTGTACAGATAGTTCGATTTTTTATCCTTGAAATGTTCCTTAAGAAAATAAATTCTGCTTGCAAGACAGCTCGAAACAAAAGAAGCTGGAGAAGGGGGAAAATGCTTATTAAAAAATCGCCTTTTTCATTTTTCTCGGTCCGCTGTTATTCTTATTATTTTGTAAAGAAGAGCTCCTGTTGAAGCTGCAATGCTGATATCATAATCCCTCTTGGTCAGTATAAACAGAAGACAATTCTAGCTTTTGGAGAAACAAGTTCAACTTATTATCTGTCATATGTTATCAATGGTTTAAATTAGTAAACAAATAAAAATAAAAGAAAGAATATATCATGATAGTTTCTTTTAGAATCAAATTTTGTGTGTGTTCTAAAGGTCAATGAGCTAGGAAGTCTGTAGAAACCCCACATGCTAGAGAATGATAATTAGACATTTCATCTGTATAACATTACAAGCAATCGTGTTCTAAATATCTTGATTATATTGAAGTTTGTAGTATGTGAGTCATTTGTCGGTGTAGGAGTTGGAAGTGTTGGACAGAGTGTTGTGTCAAGCATCTCATTTGAGCTGCTAATTGTGTTCATTTCTTTTCTTTCAGTTTTACCTCAAATCTATTACCGATATCGATCTTTTCACCTGACACCTATTATAGGTCTAGACCTGACATTTAACCTAATCTAGACGCGACCTCGTCTTTTCAAGCCCGACGAACAAAAGCTAGGCTACATAGCGCTTTAAGTTTATTGGTTTGGACAAAGGAATATGTCGTTCATGTCTCTTCTAGTTCTACTTGTTCATATAAAGAACTGAGCGTACTTTTGACTTAACAAAAAATCATTAAGTCATTCATATGTTTAGGTCAGAAACTTTGAACTGCCAACTATCCGTAGCTACAAATCTAATCTTCCTAATCCATAGCTACAAATCTTATTTTCCTTCCTACCAAAGGTATATTTAAAGAGAGCAAGATTGCCTGCCATTATTGACATCCTACGCACGATGTCCTGCTTGTCGCCTTTCTAAATACAGCCAGAGTGTAAACACTGCATGATTGCCATCAAGGCAAAGTTAAAGATGATTTGATGGCGGAGTTTTATGTATTCCCAAGGCAATTATTTCTTTTTAAATAAATAAAAATTGTGCATTCGTAGGTTTTTATTTCCAAAAAATTAAACATTTTCGGCAAACCACTAGTAGTAAATACACCACACCATAAACAGCTTCAAAAAATAAATATATACATTATTTTGACAAGTAACAAGACTATGTTTAGAAAGGTTATATCAACTCTGTCTGGCTGATAAACACTAGAACATGTATGTCTCCCACTTCTCGGATCAAGTTGAAACTTTATTTATTCTTTCTAACTAAACACGAATCAAGCAAAAAAATAACCAATTAATTAATTAAACAGTGGTAATTAATTATTTTTTTATATTTTGCTAATTAAATTATATCATTACTTTCGCTCCTTTGATTTGCAGCTTATCAATTATATATTATATTAGCTGATACCCATGCTTCGAGAAGATTAAATATTTGGTTATGTTCACAAGGTCTGAATGGGGAACTACTTTACTATTTTGGTCGGGACACTTTTTTCGTTCCCCGCAAGTGGGAGAATAAGTATTGAGTCAGTCAGTGAGCTACAGCTTTGGCTTGTATTGCTTTGAACGGTATATTTGTATGAAAAGGTGTTTGTTTATTTAATTTCAAAACATTGATTTTTCTTTTTAGAAGACAAAAAGTAGCCGTTGCACCGACTAAGTAAGGGGACATTGGAGTTTCAATACATTTTATGATCTTAACGTGTCAAATGGACAAACAGTTGAATGGAGAACAAAAAGACCACACAAAGCTACTAGCGACTTTTGCCGGGACGGGGCCAGGACCAATGGTTATAGAAGGCCTGGACTCCGACATGCAACGTCACCCACCCACCTTCCGGCAATTTATACCTATAGCTCGTTGCCATGTCACAGGTGTGTACGACGTGACAAAGAGCTATTGGTCTAAACTGCCCACAGGTCGTGACGTTACAGGTTAGTGTTCAGGCTTTGTATAACGAATCGTCTCGGATGGGGAAACTGGAGTTTGTCATTTCTATCCACTTTCTGTGTTTGACAACGTATACACTCATGGAATTGAAAGTTTACACTTTGTAACAGATAAGATGAAAGAGCATTTTACTCAATTTTAAAAAAATGTTTTTATTTCAATTTGAAAAAAAAAAATAATGATTTGTTATTGAAACAATTAAAATAGGTCATTCCCCCATTTTCGTCCTAACATTTTATTGAACTATCGCCCATCCTTTTTTTTTTCTTCTTTTTTTTCACTCTCTTTGTCCAGCATCCAATAGTTCTAGCACTATCTATTGTTCCAATGAACACTTGGGAAGAAACTCTAAGGTGGTTTTAACACAGAGACCGCTCAATATGTTGTCTGGGATGGCCTCCTCTCCCTTCAGCACCAAAACCTTATCAATATTTTTTGTTGACCTAGAAATTAAATTCACGGAGCACTCTGGGCGACAATGGAAAAGTACAACATTAATAAAAACATAATCAAAGTTATCCAGAACCTCTACAAGGATGCCACCAGTGCGGTGTACTTCAACCACAATATTGGGGACTGGTTCAAAACCACAGTTGGAGTAAGACAAGGCTGCCTACTGTCACCAACACTCTTCAATATCTTCCTTGAAAGGATAATGGAAGATGCCCTCGAGGGCTATGAAGGTACTGTTAGCATTGGAGGAAGAAGAATTACTAACTTGCACTTCGCAGATGACATTGACGGCCTAGCAGGGACAGAAGAACTACCTGACTTGGTGATCCGCATTGACAAGACTTCCGCAGCATATGGCATGCAAATAAATGCCGAAAAAACTCAAATTATGACCAATAGCCATCAGTATTGGAGGTGAAAAGCTAACTAGTGTTAACAGCTTCAAATACCTCGGAGCTATTGTCTCAGATGAAGGAACAAAATTGGTCCGAATAGCACAGTCCACAGCAGCCCTTTCAAAACTTAAAATAATATGGAAAGATAAGGGCTTAGCCCTCTGCACCAAAATCAGACTCTCTGGTCATGGCCACACGTGGACGTTGAATGCAGAGCTTGAGAGGAGGATCCTAGCAATGGAATTGAGATGCTACAGAAGGATCCTAGGCATCACATTCAAAGACCGCATCACAAACCAAGAAATCAGAGACAGGGTTATTGTAGCGATCGGAGCCCATGACGACCTGCTAACTATTGTAAAAAGACGAAAACTTAAAACCTTTGGCCACATTACAAGATCTACGGGGCTCGCAAAGACCTTCCTTCAGGGAACAGTGCCAGGGAAAAGAAGAAGAGGCAGACAGAAAAAGCGATGGGAGGACAACATTAAAGAATGGACGGGCCTGCCATGGAGAGAGGTTCTAAGCAAGGCAAAAAAAAGGGAGGAATGGAGAAAGACGGTCGACAAATCTTGCCTGATGCCCCAACGGTCCAACAGACTAAGGGATAGGTAAGGTAAGGTAATAAATTAATACGCTTATACAAAAAGGTTTAAATTGTCTTTAATATGAAAATTCACTCTGCCATTGATGACAATAAAAAAGCAAAACAATTTACGCTGGAGACGTCTATGTCTGAGAGTGATGTGTTTCTCTCTCCTTGAGATTCTATCACAACTACAAAGGAATAAATCCAATAGCAGGGAGAGCAATTATCTATTGCTAAGTGCATGAACCAATATAGACCATTGAATTCAAGGAAATCAAACATCAAAAAATCAGATATATATATATGGCTCTTTCTGTCTCGGAAGACTATGAATGCACCTAGACGAGTCACTGGCTTTGGTTTCGTCTTAAGACGGGGTAGAATTTGAAGTGACTGATCAAACCAATTCTGGAGCGGCACAGTTTGCTACTGCACATAATGTTTATGCATCTGTCCTAGAGCTATCTGACAGGGCAGCTTTCTTGTTCTTTCTCTTGACTGATGTAGCTACGTTTTTTTTTTGCTCGCTCGCTCGCTCTCTCTCTCTCTCTATATCTTTATATATATATATATATATATATATATTGTGTAAATCATTTCATGATACAATGAAAATAGATGAAAATTTCGTAGAATGTAAGTTAAATGGAGAAAATCTTAACATTGACAAAACACAATACACCTGACTCTATGTATGGCTCATTGGTAAACTTGATATGAAAATTACGTCACAAGAGTAAAGACTTATATTAACTTTTTACTTCTATTATTTTATGCTCTAGGCTAGTTTTTGTGTATAAACAAAAAAAATAACGCCTTACCTTAGATAGATAGATAGACAGACAGATAGATAGATAGATAGATAGATAGATAGATAGATAGATAGATAGATAGATAGATAGATAGATAGATAGATAGTAAATATGAAATCGAATTTTCAGTCTTTTTTCGAGTTTTTCAAACGTGATTGACGGACGGACGTACAGCCAGACTAACGGCTTACATGTTTACTTTTAAAAACAAAACGGTTTGTTTTCATTGGATAAGAAGTAGCCGATGCACCTAAGCATTGCAATCTGCAAAGTATCTTAAAATCTTTTTTTTTAAATTGTTTTCTACTTTTTGAGATCTCAACGTGATAGGGAAGGGGGGCAGACGGACAGACAGTGTCAGACAGACCACATAAAATTAATAGCAGCCTTTCCACTTTCGGGAGGGGGGGGGGGGCGCTAAAGCTACAAATGTTCGAGAAGTAAATCCCAGGGTGACGAAATGTAAACAAGAGCTGGCTATTGCCACACGAGTTGAAAGGCCACTATCAGACTGGACAGCAAGGACAAGACGCTTAGGAGATGAATGTTTTATGGGGCTGGAGATTGCTGCCCTAAAGCATCTCATTTATTATGGCTGGTGCTTTCTGGGTAGACATTCTAAGCGTGTGTCTTTATTACTGAACATAATTTAAAGCTATTAATAACATTGCATTCACATGGTGTGAATGGCAGTCAAATGCTATCAATAGCATAATTTTATTATCGAACATAACATAAAGCTATAAAAAACATCTCTGTCATAATAAATAAATTATAGCTTTCATTGCGCTACTTTCATGCATATAGCATGCTTAGAGCGCTATGGTCTAATTTCATATGTGAACCAGTGGGGGGGGGGGGGGGGGGGGAGGGTATCTGGAAGAAGGTCTTTCATGCTGCTTGAGTAGGGTTTCGATACTCAAGTTCAAGCGTACCTAGCCTCTCGACTACGCATCACATTAGCATGGCATTCACAGACTATGAACAACGTAATGGAAGTTAAACGCTATGAATAACATAAAAGTACTAAAATGCTTTAAATATTATCTTCACCTATCCCTTAGTCAGTTGCACCGGTGGGGCACCACACAAAATTTGACGCCCGTTTTTCTCCATTCCTCTCTGTCTTTTGCATTGTATAGAACCTTTTTCGATGGCAGGCCAATCCATTTTTTTTATCTTGTCTTCCTATCGCTTTCTCTGTGTGCCTCTTCTTCTATTGTCTGGTACTGTTCCCCGAAGACCTTGTAATATGGCCATAGAGTTTTAGTTTGCATTTTTTTACAATAGTTAGCAGGTCATCGTTGGGTCTAACAGCTGTAGTAGCGTTGTTTCTATAATCTCATAGTTGGTTATACGGTCTTTAAATGTGATACCTAGTATCCTTCTGTAGCATCTCAATTCCATTGCTAGGATCCTCCTCTCTAGCTCTGCAGTCAGCGTCCAAGACTCGCAAGCTTATAAGAATGCGGCCATGACCAGGGTGTACATCAATCTGATATTAGTGTCAAGGCTTTGGCAGTCAAATGCTAAAAAGAGCATGAATAACATACAAGTGCTAGAAATAACATAATGACAGTGACAAACTATCAACACATTACATGCATATAACATTTACTCATGACGTCTGCCTATTATGTATATATATATACAGGGTGTTAAGCAGCTGTTTATATATATATATATATATATATATATATATATTTATTTATATATATATATATATATATATATATATAATTCTCTTCATGACTCAAGAGTTTGAACGAGAAGAAGTAAGAAGAAGGAAAGGAAAGATCACTCTCTTATTTCTGCGGATTTCTACCCCATTAAAAAAACAAGAGGGGGGGGGGGAGAACAAGTATTCATCGGTCACTACGGATGGCTGCTTGGTCGTGCGGTTTGCGCGCTGGACTGTCGTTTGGATTTATCGATAGTCACGGGTTCAAACCCTGCCCGCTCCCATCCCCCTTCGCCCTGCGGTAGGTTTAAACTAGGAAGTAAACTATCGTCAACTCTGGAGGAACACCCGAAACATGTAAAACATTTTACGAGCAAACATTTTACAAGCAAACATTTTACAAGCACTAAATAGCAGCGGCGGACTTAACAATTGTGGGGCCCTATGCGAAAATAAATTCGTCTATGTATTTTATTCATTCTTTACTACGTACGTAATTACTTTAGGAGCCTTGTGTGTAGCAAAGTCATACAGTATATCATAATAATTCTGTTTCCTACATAGATCACGCTCAATAGCAATAATTACCAAAATCTATCTTTGAGAATTTTTGACCTCAAGTAATTCTTCATTAGTTTGAGGCGCGAGAATCTTCTTTCACCAGATTACACAATTACGGCTAATGCATAATGCGTAGGATTGGCGTTTTCCATATTGAATGGCACCCCAAAATGACAATTTTTGTCTATATATTCGTATATTTTAAGGACTTTTTCGTATCTTTTGCAATTTCGGGTGATTTTCAGGAGCTCCTGGTAAATCGACAGGAGGGCTCGGAAAATCTGTTTTAAATTATAAAATGGCTTAATTAATAATTTATGCAACTTGAATTAGCGCGGGTCCTATGAAAGTCCTATACATATATATGGGTTACTGCAGCGATCGGACCTGATGATGACCTGCTAACTATTGTAAAAAAATACAAGCTAAAAATCTATGGCCATATTACAAGATCTGCGGGGTCCGCAAAGACCTTCCTTCAGGAAAAAGAAGAAGAGGCAGAGAAAGCGATGGGAGGACAACTTTAAAGAATGGACGGGCCTACCATTGAAAGAGATTTTTAACAAGGCAAAAGACAGGGAGGAACTACTAAAAATTAATAGTATACGTTAATTTACAAGAAAAGTTTGTTTTTTTTTCAAAAGGGTACCGGTACGCCTTACCGGTGCGTATATATATGTATAGTTTTGCTTTATTTTCTCTTGATTGGTCGTTGTTGGGGGAAGTGAGTGGATTTGAACCTTTTCCACCCCTGAATACGTACATGTAATTATTTATTGATTGTGTGGGTGGGGGCTTGAACCTTAACCCTTCCTACGCTCATGTAAGGTAGTGAATGAAGTTTTGCTTTAGATTTGTTATTTATTGTGTATTTAATAAAAAAAAAACTTAAGTGAAACTGCAGTCACACTCACCCTCCCCACGCTTAAGCGAACAAATGATGTACTGCTATTAGTGATTACAAGAAAAAAGAAACATCGCAAGAACTTAATTATCTGTTCATTCTTAATGCATTGACCCAGTTCCAGGCATCAATCTGTTTGGTGCAAAAAAAATTTTTATCTTCAATGCCCCACGATTTAATTTTTCATTTCATTTCCCTAACGCCTATTTTGAGGACAAAAATAAAAAGGTCATCTCGATCTGACGGTTAATTTTCAGGAAAATAAAATGTATTCTTTTTGGAACTCATTTGTGATGTAGAGTAAATTAGTAGAATACAGTGAGCTCAAGAGAGTTCTTGTAATTATATATGTGGAAAGGACAGGGGCCGTTAATTATTGAGAGCATCTTCATGGCTGAATTGATACAGAGAAGGAATGTAGTGGAGTTTCCCCTACATGTTCTCGACTTTGGAATACGAGCCATCGGTAATAGGGATGTACAAAATGTAACTGTGCGTAGAACTTTCCCAGACAGGCAGATAGAGGCAAGGTGGCAGGCAGATGGAGGCAAGCTGGCAGGCAGATGGGGGCAAGCAGGCAAGGCAGATGGAGGCAAACTGGCAGGCAGATGGAGGCAAGCTGGCAGACAGATAGAGACAAGCTGGCAGGCCGATGGAGGCAAACTGGCAGGCAGATAAAGGCAAGCTGGCAGGCAGATAGAGGCAAGCTGGCAGGCAGATGGAGGCAAGCTTCCATGTTCTCAGAGTTCTAAAAGTGTTCGACTGAGCTCCTAGGATAATTATAAAGTACAAGAAAATATAATTTTTAAAAAAATATCTTGAAACTTTTATTTTCTGATGAAGACTTCGTTTTGTGTTTTTCCTTGACCAGAGATGTGGCCTTAGCCAAATTGCGGGGCCCTGGACGAGTAACACATTAATCCAGAAACACTAGTACGATGGGCTGCTCTTCATCTCTTCTGCCACCCCCTAAGGCCGCTTCTGCTTGACCAAGTATTACCAGAGTTTTATAGATCAAGAACCCCGTGTGTTTGTGAGTGTGGGTATGTGTGCGATATAGGTTAGTGCGTGTGTGGATGTGTACGTGTGGATGCGTGTTTGTGCGTGTGTGTATGTGTGCGATATAGGTTAGTGCGTGTGTGGATGTGTACGTGTGGATGCGTGTTTGTGCGTGTGTGTATGTGTGCTCGTGATTGTGTCCTTGTTTTCTTAGTTCAATGCATGGATGTGAAATAACATCCTTATAGACAAGATTGTTGCTATACTCTTAAATACAAGTAGAAATAGATCAACGCCAAGGCCGATTAACAAAACATACAAACAGGCTTGATTCAGCCATATTAGGTAACGCACAACAACACACACGTCCTAATCCGCTAAGGGAACTAACTCTCACACAACATGACATCATATAGCAACACCCCTTCTTTCTCTACAAAAATACAATGATAATCTGAGCACATAGTTTATCAATTAAACGACATATGAACAAAGATAACAGTGGTTGAGAAATGAGATGAAATCATTATAGCGGACCATCGGAATAAAAAACTCGGGGGAATCGGATTATTTGCTAAGCATTCAATATTGTTGTGCACTGCACTGCACGCAATAAACGACACCTGGAGACTAACATTCTATTTCAACAGCGAATGCAAAATTTAAATGTTTGAGTTTTAAAGGTCTGATGGAAGTGTGAGTAAATATTTAAAGGGAGGCAATCAGGTCGAAATTTTTAAATTCCTGTTCAAAAACAAACTGTTCAAAGAGAGGTTGCATCCATTGGTCATGCGTTTTGTAAGCAATACAGGTAAAGAGGCAGGTTTCATACTTAATGAACGGATATCAGAAGCAACGAAATGTCCAAATTGACAACAACCACGACAGCTCTTCACCTCCTAAACAAAATAGCCGTCTGTTGGGTGGACGTGTTACCCCGATGTGATTGTTTGGCCTGCTGCTGGGGCTGTTACTTTTAGCAGTACAATGTTGTCCACGCTTTGCCGTCACAGTCGCTTGTATTGAATAAACTGAGATGAGTGGCTGAGTGGCCCAAACCTCTTGCCTACTACCTTACAAGGAGGCTTGAGTTCGAGCTGAGCCCCAAAGCATGGAAACCTCCTCTTCACCAGAGCCGGCCCTAACAATTGCGTGGCCCTATGCGAAACGGATTGCACAGGGCCCAGTCTGAGTATAGGGATAAGGATATTAGGATAATAAGTGAAATAAATAAAATAAATAAGATTTTGTATTTAAAAAAATAGTCATTGCAATACATTTTTATTGAATAAAAAATGCCATTAAATTTTCTTAGCGCGCTTAGGATTGGCACACCAAAAGAGCAACTTTGTCTATTTTTCAGGAGATTTTTATGAGTTTTCTGGAAATTTTAATAATTTGTTGAGATTTCCAGGACTTTTTCGTATATTTTCAATTACAGGCGATTTACAGGAGCCCCTGGAAAATCAGGAGACCGCGGAAACCCTGTTATTATATATAGGTTATAATGGTTTAAATTAATAATTTACACCTAGAATTAGCGAGGGGCCTGTGAAAGTGAGGGGCCCACTATGACCGCATAAGTTGCAGTAGCCTAAGTCCAGCCCTGCCATCCACCCCACTGGTCCACAAAAGAGATTGGACAATAGCGCACTGAGCATGCTATAAGCATAAATGATGCACTAGATAAAAGCAATTAAAAAACTAATCGCTCTGAAGATGTGTCAGCCTGACCTAACGGTTGTGATTAAATGATTATCTAATTTATTTATGGCCTAGAGACAATGAAGTTCTTAGACTTCTCAAGCCAACACGTTAACCACTCTGCTTATAGAAAGCCTATCAACATGGAAGATTGTAGAGTTATCTATTGTTTCTATAGTCTCGTCCTATTCTTCATGTTGTTTTCACTAAGAGTCAGACGACGATGTATAAAGGGGACTAATTCAGCTTATACTACCACTTCAGACAAGTACAAATTGTTTCCCTTGTTCGAGATACCAAACACAATAATTAATTACCAATAATTAATTAACTAATTGGTTAATTTTTTAAAATTGATTCTTGTGTTGTCAGGTAAAAAAAATAATTGTGCAAAATTTCAGCTTGATTCGAGAATGGGTGTGGAAGAAATAACGTGTACAAACTTTTGACCAGACAGACAGAGTTGTAAAATGGTTTACATGTTTCGGATGTTCCTTCAGAGTTGAAGATAATTACTTCCTAGTCCAAACCTCCCGCAGGACGACGGGGGATGGGAGCGGGCAGGGTTTGAACCCAGGACCATCGATAAATCTGAACGACAGTCCAGCACGACCAGGCAGCCATATAAGCAGTTCATATAAGCTTTGCAATAAATAGAGTGGCGGTAACGCTTAGTAGAACTTGTCAGCATAAAGTCCATGATTATAAAAAAAAAATCTTCCTCTACACTTATGTCACAGGTCTATAGGTAGATATTGCTTTTACCAACAGTAAAGTTTTATACCTACACATCGTTAATGTTGAAATACCTGTGTATACGCTTCCACGGTGTTTGATACAATTTCTCATCATGTTCCATTAATAAATAGGATGGCTGCCTAGTCAAAAGGTAAGTAATTCGGACTGCCGTCACGATTGGCCCGAGTTCTAACCCTGCCTGCTGCCATCACCTGCCGTCTGCCAGGAAGTTTCGACTAGGACGTAATCATCTGAAATGAAAAGAAAGAAAACAAAATGTTGCTCAAAATTGGATGAAAACGATGCACAAAAAAATGATGTGTGTTGATATGGTGTATAGAGGTGCACTGGCTCAAGATAATGAAATTGTTGTGTTCCACCACGACGCTAATGTTAGTTTTTACTTGACCTACATCACATTTAACATGGTGGCAGCGGTAATCTGTGCAAACTTACCTTTACATTTAGTTGGAGTTGCACAGAAAAATTGGAGATGTAAAGGCAACTAGACGGGACAAAAAAGGACAACACGTTCGTTTCTCGTTAAATGTAATTCCTCTCACACGTAAACGATTCTTTTCAATTCGAAAATTGGGCAAACTAATGACGTAGGCCACAGATGAAGACATATCAACATTGTAGAACGTACAAAACCAAACAAAAAGGTGTTACACAACGGTTTGAACAACACGGGCATTACTCATTTGATTTCTGACGGCCAGGAGGGTGGTGGTAGTGCATGCCCAACAGGTACCACTCTGGCTTAATTATAGATATTTATTAATGATTAGATTACATTTCTTTACCTGTTGTAAACCTGATCCAATGACTGTTTTTTTTTTTTAAATTTAACATTGGAGAGGAGGATGGAAAGTGGACACATAGAAAGTTTTAAAATGTCAATAATTAGCACACATTACATTCATTACTTATTAGTTGCATTAATTGTGTAATTTCTACACACACACAACAAAGACACACTACCGATTGGAGGGTGAGTTGGTCGTGTTGTGCTTCTCCTAATTTACCAGACATTGTAACTCAATAGGCGGATAAAAGCTTTACAATGAGGACTAAGAGCTTGCTCCAATGTTTGGTCCTTCATTTTCAGCTTCATCTAGGAGGAACATTGTTCATTTTCGTGTGTGTGTGTTTTCCCTTTGTCTCCATTTCAATGAGTGATTATTGTGCGGGACTCTCTTCTCAGACTCTAATCTGGAATGTACCTTTCAAACACTCGGTAGCCTTTTTTTTTTCTTAAATTTTATTACAATTCATCTTTTCAGCTCGCAAACTCTTCAAAGATCAGAAACTGGAAAATCCTGGACATGGTTCTCCATAACTGCTCTAACGATTTTCTTAAAAAATTGACAATTGTTGTATATCTTTGGGAATAGAATTACTAGCTGATTGGCCACACAGGGAAAGTTCATGCTTGAGCGTTATAAATTTTTTAAAATATTATCTTCTAAAATATAATTTGGTGTAGACAATCTTTAGCATGAACGTACTTAAGTCAGCGGGCATTCCCGCATGTCTTCATTAGCAATATAACTAGAAGTCTTTGAAGTCTGGATCACAGAATTGTGTGTACTCTGAGTAGATTTATGCATTTGCTTTAACCAGGATTTGTTTCCGTGATGAGATAGAAATGGGTAGGAATTTTTAAAAATGGAAGAAAAAAAAACATTTATCATTTATTGCTCATTAGTTATTAAGAGTAATATAATTGCTCTTACACAATGCAGTTAGTGTTATAAAGTAGGAATTGTTTTCTTTTTTAAAACTTTTTTTCATGTTGCTTGTTTGGTAGAGTTTCTAAAGTATGTTTATGTTATAGGTGAATGTTTTTGTACATTGTGGATTACTCTTTCACTCTTTGTTAAAGTACAAATATCTCGGCAATGTCTCCAGACTTTCAGTTTGTTATAAACGTTACGACTAAGGAGAAAAATATCTTGTTTTATCACAAAGCTTATATCAACTCACTCTATTTGGAATCCCGAAATTAAAAATCCTAGTCTTCACCAGGATTCGAACCCGGGACGTCGGCTCGAAAGCCAAGTGCTTTACCACTCAGCCACCGCGCCTCTAGATAATTAAGTACTGATAATTAATTAATTTGTTTAATAGCAACAAGGGAAACTAATACTTCAGTATTCATGAATATGACTAAATTTGCTGGGTTTAGTCCCCTTAAATAATTGCTCACGCTATTTCTCCTTCACGCATTCTCCGATCAAGTTGATATTTTAAGCAATTATTTATTGCACCTAACAAAACATGAATCAATAAATAAATACCAAATTAGTCAATTAATTATGGTAATTAACTATTTTGTTTGATATAAATAAGTAAGAACTTTAAGTATCAAAGTATTTGGCTAATTACCGAAAGTTTTCAGGTTTGTTGATGGTCCATTAGACTAAGCTCTTCATGAAATCAATGTCGTAAATAAATGCTTTTTAAAAATCTATATTTAGCATTGAGTTTTTTTGTTCATTTTTTTCTTTCTCTACTTTTATTCCTTTTGAAAAAAAAAACAAAGCATGTTTATATTTTTTTAAACATTTATTTAATCTTTGGTAAATTTAGTGGCTGGAATAACATTTAGTGGCTGTAAATAACATTTAGTGGCTGGAATAACATTTAGTGGCTGGAATAGCATTTAGTGGCTGGAATAACATTTAGTGGCTGGAAATAACATTTAGTGGCTGGAAATAACATTTAGTGACTGGAATAACATTTAGTGGCTGGAATAACATTTAGTGGCTGGAATAACAAGTTTTTCACTTTAAACAGGAAAACGTCCCCCAAACGACTACATGTCTTCATTTTGCCTGACGTCTGTATTTCTAGACATTCTAATGAGCCTAAACAAAGTTCTCTATTTAGACATCCTTTATCTAGACAGAATAAACAATAAAAGTTCTCTATTTAGGCACACTTTATCTAGATAAACAATAAAAGTTCTCTATTTAGGCACACTTTATCTAGATCAGGGGTTCTCAACTTGTGGGTCGCGACCCCCTTAGGGGTCGATTGACGATTCGCCAGGGGTCGCCTAAGACTATCGAAATTATGGATTGTTTTTGTCTATTCTTCTATTGCTGTGTGGATGGGGGTCGCCGAAGAGTGAGATTGTAAAAAGGGGGTCGCCGAGCTTAAAAGGTTGAGAACCGCTGATCTAGATAGACTAAACAATGAAAGTTCTTTATTTAGGCATACTTTATCTAGACAGACTTAACAATGAAAGTTTTCTATTTAGACATTCTTTATCTAGACAGACTTAACAATGAAAGTTTTCTATTTAGACACACTTTATCTAGATAGACTAAACAATGAAAGTTCTTTATTTAGGCATACTTTAACTAAACAGACTTAACAATGAAAGTTCTCTATTTAGACATACTTTATCTAGACAGACTAAAACGTCATATCTTTTTATTTCACTCAAATTCTTCCGTCATCGTGATATTTTCAAACCTCAAAATAATTTTAAGTCAAGTTTCTTTGAATTACCCGTTATAGCACATGTCGTGTTGTGACAAATGTCATCCACAATTACATCACCCTTGGGGTAAAGTAGTAGTATTATACTATCTTTATCTCATATCAAATAAAACAAGTAGTAGTATTATACTATCTTTATCTCATATCAAATAAAACAAGTATTATTATTATACTATCTTTATCTCATATCAAATAAAACAAGTAGTAGTATTATACTATCTTTATCTCATATCAATTAAACAAGTAGTAGTATTATACTATCTTTATCTCATATCAAATAAAACAATATAATGATTGTTAGACGCACATTCTTTGGTGTCAGTCCTAATTACCTGTTTCGTTAATTTACATAATTACAAGCACATGCACAAATCACACGAACACCAACGTACAAATCAAATACACACACATACTTGTGGATTAATTACGCAATGTTTTAAAAAATGCTTGTAGGTATGTGTACATACAAAGGCCAGACAAATCTGTAGATGTTGACAAGACCTTCAGACGTTGTAGCTTCAAAGCACTATTTTTTATTTAAATTGTTTATATTTACAAATACACTCACACACACACACACACATAAATATAAACTAAAGAATGTGTAGCCAATAAAAGCCTAAGTAAAACTAGTCTCTAAATTCCATAAATTTAGCTGGGGGGGGGGGGGGGGGGGTGTCAAAAGACACTCCAATAAAAAGTAACGCAAAACTTAAGTCACTAAATTACATAACAGAAGCCATAGAGAGATATTGAAGTAAACAGCCCACACTATTTTTCAAATAAAAAATCATGGATAACTAGTCAACAAATTTCATAATTGTAGCCGGGGTGGGGGGGTCTAGATGTTATAAATCCCCTTCCCATAAACGAAAAAAAAAAGAAAAGCTACAGCCACTTTATTGAGGAATTAGGTTCAAATCTCTCCAATAAAAAAAAAAAAAAGGAAAACTCCTGTCAACAAATTCGATGAGCGTAGCCAAAGGGGTTTTGAGGTAAACCTCCCCCCTCCATCAAAATGAAAAGCAAAGTTGGAATCAGTAAATTTCATCAGTGTAGCCAAAAGGTTTTTTTCCCCCTTTAATAATTAACCAAAGAAAAACTAAAATTACCGATTTCTACCAGTCGCTGGGCTCCCCTAATTGAAGTGCAATAAATATCAGATTTGGTATAGGACCTACATTTTTTTAATAGAAGAGTAGCAGGATTTGCACAATAGACTAAATCTCTCTCTTTCTGTATATATATATATATATATATATATATATATATATATATATATATATATATATATATATATATATATATATATATATATATATATACAGAGAGAGAGAGAGAGAGGCGCGGGGGCTGAACTTTAAACCGCTTGGTTTCCGAGCCGAGAGGTCCTGTGTTTGAAGACTGGGATTTTTTTTCGGGGCTTTAGGCCGTCTCTGAGTCCAGCCAGCTCTAATGGGTACCTGACATTAGTTGGTAAAAGTAAAGGCAGTTGGTCGTAGTGCTGGCCACATGAAGGACGATCTGAAGGAACACCCGAACCATGCACAAACAAACAAACATAGCTGCGTATAATAACCCCCAAACCTTTTTGAGTATGCCTAAACCTATTTTGATCATAAGTCAACAAAACGATAGTTCAACGCTCTGACGAAATTCGACCGTTCTAACAACGCATGCAAAACGGGTAGAATTCGTTTATAAGATACATATTAAAAATGTCTAATTAATAAGAACCTTTTGAATAATGTTTTTCTTGATAAATATTTAAAAAATTGCAAATGCAACCAATTTTTCCACTAGAAAAAAAGATACCTTCAGGTAGAGAAGAGCTGATTTAGATTATGTGTGTTTACTGGTCGCCCCCTAAAAACAAAACAAAAATGTAATGCCTTTGATAATATTTCAGAAAGATATACAAGAAATGCGTAGCATGTAATTATCTTCTTTTTTGAAGTAACGTCTGTAATAAAAAAAAAAAAGATATATTCAAATTTAAGTAATAAATGTTGTTCACTTGTACTTTTGTCTGTTAAACCGATGGGGCACCACACATAATCTGTCGACAGTCTTTTCCCAAGATTGTCTTTTGCCTTCAGAATTATATTTTTCAATTACAGGCCGTCCAGTCTTTATTTTTGTCTTCCCTTCATTCTCTGTCTGCCTCTTCTTCTTTTTCCTGGTTCTGTTCCCTGAAGAAAGGTCTTTGCAAGCACTGAAGGACTTGTGATAAAGCCAGAAAGTTTAAGTTTCGTTTTCTGATTGTGGTCAACAGGTCAACGTTTTGCAGAGTGATATTGGTTTTTTAATCTCCTTGTTTGTGATGTGGTCTTTGTTAGTGCTAGCTAACCTAGGATCTATAACTCTTGTTTCTATGGAGGGGTGGCCACCCACTGATGGTCTCGTCTGGTACCAATTACCCTCTATCTTATTTTTTTATTGACTAATGATTGAATTTGTACTTAGAGTGTGTTGCGACTTAATATACAATTTGGTTAAAATATGAACAAGTAGCAATTATTATATAGATATTTAACTATTTTTATTATTTTAAAAAAACTGTGATTTCTGCACAGATTGAACCATCCCGTTACCACCCAAAGAATCGGTCAACAAACCAGTGGCAGGGGCCAACATAATATACATAGTTTGAAACACAAACAAGTAGTCTATAAAAATATATTATTAAGATAAGTTAATCATTTTGTACAAAAAATGTGTGATTTCTCCAGGAGGCTGTGGGGTAGTTTGGAGAGGGACAATCCCTCCCACTGAATGCGCCAGCGCACTTGACACTTCATGTATGGTGCTTAACTGTTCAACTGACTAAGGGATAGGCGAAGGTGGCTACCAGTTGGGTGGCATCTCACATATTGAGGCCGCGTTTTAGACTAAACTAGCATACACCATTTATACTTAATACCAATGCATTTTTCAAGTTTTGTTTTTGTGATTAGTCAATTAAACTGGATTTCAAACGCATTCATCGCGAGACAGAAAGGCCCTTGCTTGACGAAAGGGGGTGGGGATAAAATGGTAAGCTGTGGTGATAGTCTTCCTGTTAACAAAATGTTAATTGAAGTTAGTACGATGAAGAACATAAATAAATACAAACATTTGGTTTGGGCTGTAACCTTTAATAGGTAGAATAACTTGTTTATTGTTGCCGACATCTTGGTTAATAAGCACAGTAAAATATATTATTAACATTAAAGGCACATTTTTTATTCCATATGCTAGGACTAAATCGTACAATGCCTTTTCTTCCCTAGCAAATGGGATGGGTTGCCTGAATTAGCCAGAGAAAACAACAACAACGATTTAGCAGAGTTTAAGTCCATGATAAACATCCTGGATTAGATTGAGACATGAAATGTGTAGGATGAAATTATCTTCTCTTTAGAAGTAACGTCTGTAATGTATTTAATAAAATACAAACATTGACAAAGAAGTCTATGTCTAGCAATACATATATCAGCACCCTTTTGTTCCTAGAGAACGAAACATGTTTACCAAATCAATTCAAACAATAAAAACACAACAAAATATATCAACATCCTTCCCTAGAACTATAAATACATGCTAACCCAGTTTCTCGGAAACACACAACAGACAATAGGATCATTTTACTATCAACATCTCTCCTTCAATACAAAAATAAAATATTTGATAAAGATGGAATCTACACAACACCCTTTCCTTCAAGAAGAAGGAGGAATACACCTTACTGGTAAAACTAAAATCTAAATATCACAATCAATGTATGTATTGTTCTTAAGTTCTTAGGATTCTCAATGTGACATGTTCATTTTCTGTCTAAATTTGTGATCTTCTGGTCTTCAATGACCTTCTACTGTTTGAAATGGTTATCTGCAACATGATTCAACTGAGTGCTACGCCTTTAGATGGACTGCAACATCTTCTGACCATCTGCCACGTCTTCTGGCTGTGCAAGGCTTTCTGTGATTTCTTCTCGAATGGCTACTTGTTAGATGAATGTCTTGACTCCTGGACCATACCACTTATGGATGGATGCCCATTCTAAAGTAACAGTACTTCTACTTTTGTGCTCCAATTTGCTCCATTACTCCCTGACTACTTGAAAAGTAAATTTCCCCTTTCAGACTTATTTTGTAGGCTTTTAGAAGTCATTGTGAGTGTGTCAAACACACACACACACACTATATATATATATATATATATATATACGTGGACGACAAAATACGTAAATTCAACCTGTTATAACTTAAGCCTAGAAAAAGTAAGCCTTTTATACGATCAAAATCGCAGCTGTTAAATTGACAATTTATTCGCTGTTTCGACTTTATATGTTTTTCAAAGCCGACATTAAAATGTCATAAGTATAAAATATAGAGTTCCTTCCCCTTTAATTAACTTTCTTTCGTACCAGTTTTTTTTTTTTTTAATTTATGTTTATTTCTAAACAGATCTAGATCTTTAATCTAATTCTCCTCTAGATCTAGATAAGTGTCAGAGCGAATGTCAGGGATTATCAAAGGTGACCAGATAGCAGGGGAATGAAAGAAGGACACAAGCTGACTACGGGGCTTAAATACAACAGGCAGGACACATGTTGATTACGAAGCTTAAATAGAACAGGTTTACATTTCTTAGTGCTTTGAACAACTTAGACGTTAGTACATCACAGTGTACACACACAATATACGCACAATGTAGGCCGATACACACAATATACGCACAATGTAGGCCGACACACACAATATAGGCACAATGTAGGCCGACACACACAATATACACACAATGTAGGCCGACACACACAATATAGGCACAATGTAGGCCGACACACACAATATACGCACAATGTAGGCCGACGCACACAGTATACGCACAATGTAGGCCGACACACACAATATTCGCACAATGTAGGCCGACACACACAATATACGCACAATGTAGGCCGTCACACACAATATACGCACAATGTAGGCCTACACACACAGTCTGCTACCAGGTGATGTAAAACTTCCTCCCTCTCTAGGTATAAAACTATTCTTTATTCCTCTATAGGTTCAAAACTATTCTTCTACCCTTTAAAGGTACAAAACTATTCTTCTACCCTTTAAAGGTACAAAACTATTCTTTATTCCTCTATAGGTACAAAGCTATTCTTTATTCCTCTATAGGTACAAAATTATTTTTCCTTCCTCTATAGGTACAAAACTATTCTTTATTTCTCTATAGGTATAAAACTATTCTTTATTCCTCTATAAGTACAAAACTATTCTTTATTCCTCTATAGGTACAAAACTATTCTTTATTCCTCTATAGGTACAAAACTATTCTTTATTCCTCTATAGGTACAAAACTATTCTTTATTCCTCTATAGGTACAAAACTATTCTTTATTCCTCTATAGGTAAAAAACTATTCTTTATTCCTCTATAGGTACAAAACTATTCTTTATTCCTCTAAATGTACAAAAGTATTCTTCATTCCTCAATATGAAGAATCACAAACTTTTAAAAGTGAGGCTGAAAGATTTAAATGAAATTAAAATTCTTAGCAAAACAAAATTGATAATATCGCTAACACCAACTTGTGAAACAGCTTGTTCAGTGTAAACAAAAAAAAAGTGAAGCAGGCTGGATGTCCATGATTTCCTTGCTATTAGACTTCTTCTAATCATCGGTTTGGACAAACAAAAAATATGCTTTAGTTCTAATGTGAGCAATACACTTGTGAAGGATATCTGCCAAGAGCCATGAACATTAATGTTGTTATTGTTTGCAATTCTCGTTACAGTAGCGTTACCTTTTTTTTTCTGTACGTTCGTATGGTATGTTTTCAAAATCTGCTTCTGACACCTCAGTTACAATTTAATGTTCCAATTTGGTTTCATTTTGGCAGGAAAACAAATGAAATTTCGCAGTTGAAGGAAGTGTTGGATTACCACAAACATATTTTCTAGGTTTCTATTTTCTTCGACTTTATGGTCTATACATTTAACGAGAAGAACGCAATGATCAAAATGCTCTCTTTATATCACTAGCTATCACTTTACTTTGTTTCACTGTTTATCACTTTACTTTGTTTCACTGTTTATCACTTTACTTTGTTTCACTGTTTATCACTTTACTTTAATTATTTATCACTTTACTTTAATTATTTATCACTATACTTTACACATGCTTATTACTTAATCTATTAATTTTACGTTTAGTTTGCTTTATTTCCTCCAGGAGTCTGTTCTCTAGGATACGGGACCTCTCATGACATGAACGTGACCCACACGTTGCTGTATGCTGCAGACGACAATGCTACGCAACTCTACCCTGCCCTCAAATGGCCCCTGTACATTGTCTTCACCTTAAACGTGACCTACGGCCTCATCTTCTTGTGCGCCCTTGTAGGGAACATCATGGTGCTGGTGGTGGTAGCCACTACGCCCTGTATGCACACCGTCACCAACTTCTTCATTGCCAACCTGGCAGTGGTGGATATTCTGGCGGCCATATTCTGTATCCCAGCAAGCTTAATAGACAATATATTTACAGGTTGGTAAGGAAAGGTTACCAGGAGGTGTTTTTTTTTGTTGTTTTTTTTTTGTTGATTTTTTTTTTTTTAGTTTTTTATATTTTTATGAGAATCGGCAAGTATATTAGCTTTAATACTTTTTTAATCAATAAGACATAAAGCTGGTGCTGGGTTTACCTAGAGGTACGACATTAAGCTGGTGCTGGGTTTACCTAGAGGTACGACATAAAGCTGGTGCTGGGTTTACCTAGAGGTACGACATAAAGCTGGTGCTGGGTTTACCTAGAGGTACGACATAAAGCTAATGCTGGGTTTACCTAGAGGTACGACATAAAGCTAATGCTGGGTTTACCTAGAGGTACGACATAAAGCTGGTGCTGGGTTTACCTAGAGGTACGACATTAAGCTGGTGCTGGGTTTACCTAGAGGTACGACATTAAGCTGGTGCTGGGTTTACCTAGAGGTACGACATAAAGCTGGTGCTGGGTTTACCTAGAGGTAAAACCAGCCATTGCCTAGGGCCCTCCTCCCAAAGAAAGACAAGAAGAAAGAGCAAAGAAAAAATACCAGATTTTGATTATAAATGGACGTTGCAACTGGGGGGGGGGGGGATTTATAAAGGGCCCGTTATCAAGTCTAAATTAAATCCGGTCCCGCCTGGAATGTCCCAATGATCGATTTTTTTTTACTCAGCACTTGAATGCAAGGTTTGAATAAAAAACTGGGACTTTGCCCACAACGATAACTCAAATCGCCATCCAGTTAAAGTACATTAAGGAACTGTAAGCAAGCACATTAGCTTCTTCTGTAAGAAGGGAAAGTCATTAAAAGAACTGAGTACTTCATTGACTGCTTCGACTTATTTATTTCTCCTACATTGTATATACCCAGGAAATATTTAGAAAAACTCAAACCATATTTTTTTTATAATCCTAACACTATTTTTTTTTTAGAAACTTCTGCTCACGGTTTAAATCAATGCCACTTCCGCTTTTGCTACCCCTCCTAATTACTTCTCAGAAACTGTGACGTATCTGTTGACAGTCAATGATACACTTGTAAATTAATTTGCATTGTTGACAGGCATTCAATAATCCTTGTTGAAATAAATAGATCTGTATTGAAAGAGCTACTTGATCATCATAGACTTGTCTCCTCCCCCCCCCCCCCAGCCAACCAAGGAAAAAAAGGGGGGTGAAGATAGAAGCGATACTTAAGTACATAATTCACAGGAAAAAAACATAATGTGTACATGGGTAGGTGTGTTTGTGTGGTAGTGAGTTGAGGCTGTTTTGTTTTAAGATTTACATTTTCGGACTACATTTTGAAACAAGGGCAATATAAAAAGACTTATGTTTTTATGGTTTTGCGACTTTTACGCATCTGCACCGTTGACAAGAGTCTCTCATTCGCGCTTTGATATCACCTTATTAAAAAAAAAGTTGTTCCATAAGAGAAGACCGACGTGTTTTGCCACTGAGCTATTCAAGTACTTATATAAATAGAACTTGTGATTAGCCTATTGTAGTTAGTTTAAAATGGTTAAAGAACGTCCTATTGCTCTACTTTATCGTGATGATTGTCACTGGTCGCTACATCTGCGATTGTATTACATTTTTCATATAAAACAAAACTACGTAATTAAGACTGATTTATTGAATATTTTGTTTAATCGATTCATGTGTTGTCAAGGACAATGAATAATTGTGCGAAATTTCAACAGCTAGTTACTTATCATGCATGAAAAAAAATGGTTATCCTTGTGCAGATTGTAAGCCCTTTAGAAAGTGGACACGTCTTAGTATTTGTACTACACACAAAGACTATTTTCCAAAAGCACAAGGCTACGATTGGTTTCAGCACTGCTGTTACTTAATGGTCCTGTTATTATGGTTGTCAGTATGATCAATGCTCTAAATCTGACCGATTCATCATGTTACACATTACCTCCCACCCTCACTCGTCTTCGTCGTATAGATTTCTGAATATAATAGACATGTTTAAAAGTACGAAAGTAGATTTCTGAATATAATAGACATGTTTAAATTGAGAGGGTAGATTTCTGAATGTAATAAACAGGTTTAAATTAAGAGAGTAGGTTTCTGAATGTAATAGACATGTTTAAATTGAGAGAGTAGATATCTGAATACAATAGACATCTTTAAATTGAGAGAGTAGAATTCTGAATATAATAGACATGTTTAAATTGAGAGAGTAGATTTCTGAATATAATAGACATGTTTACATTGAGAGAGTAGATTTCTGAATGTAATAGACATGTTTAAATTGAGAGAGTAGATATCTGAATACAATAGACATGTTTAAATTTACGAGAGTAGATTTCTGAATGTTATAGACATGTTTAAGATGAGAGTTAACACTTAAAATCTTACTTTCGGCTGGCAATATATAAGTATTATAATTCATAAGTGGATTTTTATTAAAGCTTTTGTAAAAAGTGTAGGGGCCTACACAAAATCTTACCATGGGTCCTCTATAGACTTAAATCCTGCCCTGAATGAAAGCCTAAGATGTATATATTCATTATATTGTAAATACAAATTATGTTCTTTTTGTTGAAGTTTTAATCAAGCTCTCTATTAAGTATAGATTGCGCCTACAACCGTTTTATTAGACAAAATGTCTGGAGCTACAAACCAACGACCGTGACCGTGTATCAAAAGTAAATTGTATATATATTCTATGAGGCTACTTTTCTTACTGTTCACACCTAAACATTCATTAAGTAATAACTTTAATTTAGATAAAGACGTGTTCATTTGCCTCCTAAGGCTAAAAAAAAAATCTCTAGTCCTGACTATCACAACGTGTGTGAAACCGGAAATGCTCTCACTTAAGACTAACTGACGGATATCAAATCAATTCACTGGTGCTATGACAGTAATAAGGCTTGTCTTCGAAGATTAGTGAGGAATAAAGTATTTACTCTGGCTACGCAGTCCCAGCTGCGACCTACATACTTTACCACATCCAGCGCAGATTAAACCATTGATGCTATGACATGGTAATGTAATAAATGAGCCCTAAGATAAAGACACACTTCTTATTCCATACGGTAGAACAAATTCGTACAAGTGCTCCTTCTTCTCCCCTGTCGCCGTTAAAGCGTGGAATGGGTTAGGTGAATCAGTCGAGGAAAGCCAGTGAAGAAGCAGAGTTTAAGTCTCTAATAAACATGACGTAGGACTTTGTTGTCTTCTCTCCTGTACTTTCTGAGCTAGGAACACTGAGCTCTTCTAATACAAGTCTATGGCAGTTTCTATTGTATTCTATCCACACTGAGCTATTCTAATACAAGTCTATGGCAGTTTCTATTGTATTCTATCCACAGAGTGGCAGCTGGGCGCATTGTTGTGCAAAGTTACACCTTACATTCAAGGAGTGTGTGTCAACGCCACGGCCTATGTATTGGTAGCTATCGCTGTAGACAGGTAAAAATTATCCTTTAAAAAAAAACAAAGCTTATCTAATGAAAAGAACTCCGCGCTTACAGTTATATATCTCAGTAATGTAGAAGTTATTTTCCTTGTTAGATATCAAACCAAATAATTAATTACAAATAATTAATTGAAATATTTGTTAATTTTTAATTGATTCGTGTTTTGAAAAGCACAATAAATAATTGTATCATATCACGTTTTTTATTTAACATAGCTGCACTCTTTTGACCATTTCGTTCTTCCCATGTGGCGCCCATCTAAGAACCGTCCATAGTCAATCCCTATTCTGAATGTAGTTTCGCTCTCAGGGAAAGATTTCCAAATATATCTTTTCTCATTCTGATTAAATGCCGCAGCTATTTCCATTTGATGTGAAAACTTTCAGAATATTTGGTTTGTGGCCCAACAGGTCAAGTCACTGACTGCTAAACACATAGGCCATGTATTGGCTACATCAATGGTCTGCTCTTTGACCATGTCTTTGATCAACTCTGTAATGACTTGGTCATTGTTTAGCTCTGTATTGACCATGTCTTTGATCAACTCTGTAATGACTTGGTCATTGTTTAGCTCTGCATTGACCATGTCTTTGATCAACTCTGTAATGACTTGGTCATTGTTTAGCTCTGTATTGACCATGTCTTTGATCAACTCTGTAATGACTTGGTCATTGTTTAGCTCTGCATTGACCATGTCTTTGATCAACTCAGTATTGCTCTGTATTGATCTAATCACTGATCCTTACTGTTCTTACAACACACACACAAGTTGGTGAACTTAAAGTCTGTTAGTCAAGTTGGTGAACTTAAAGTAGAACATTGAAAATATTGTCATTGAATTTTTACTCAACTTCTTAGTTTGTTGGTTTCAAAGGGTCTCAATTTATAATAAAAAATTTTGGGGGGGAGGGGGTTGTGAGGACAATTTTGGTATTGTTAAGTAATTGCTTAGTTCCTAACAACAAATAAAATGTGGCTCAACCATTAAATATTAACTCAGCACTATTTATGCTAATAATAAGACTAGAAACAAGTCTCTCTGACGTTTACGTAAATGTAAGACTAAACCATCACTAAAACGTACTCTGCTATGCTAGCTATTTTCTTAGCACTAATCAATATACCTCTTGACATTTAATGATTGCAGTAGCAATCAGAATTTTAAATAACTCTCTCACGATAATGAGGTTTCTGTACGCATTCTATTTGAACAAAAAAAATGATCAGAAAAATAAAGGACAATGCTGCTGAACATAAATATTGTTTCACTATATCTTTGCACGAGAAGATTTTCAACTCTATTTATGACTTGGATTGGTCACACAGTGTAACACAAATAACTCAAATAGCTTGCTACAAGCACTTTCGGCCATCTCGTTATAGGAACAGAAACAATTAAAAACTGTGTGATCAAAAGGGCAGATGATGTAGATGTCATCTATTTCTAGGGCAGATGATGTAGATGCCATCTGTTTCTAGGGCAGATGATGCAGATGCCATCTGTTTCTAGGGCAGATGATGTAGATGTCATCTGTTTCTAGAGCAGATGATGTAGATGCCATCTGTTTCTAGGGCCGACGGTTTACAACGCTGTCTTGTGTCCAGCACATTGACCAGCAACCTTTACTTTCACCTACTAATAATCAGGTACCCATTACAGTTGGGTGTGCTGACGCACATACTGCAAATCTTGATATTAAAAATTCAAAATCCGAGTCTTCACCGAGATTCGAAGCCGAAACCTTTCGGTTTGGAAGCCAAGTGCTATACCACTGAGCCACAACTTTTAGCTCAGTTTCTAACGTCGTTGGGACATCAAGCTGAAGTTGCTAAAGAAGAAGTCATATTTCTAATTTTTTATTTTCATAAATTAATTTTTCTTTATTTAAGTTGTATAATGGGTGTCTAATGGATGTATTGTCTTTTTAAAACACCCATTTGTTGTGTTAGTTTTCTTCAAATGAAACTAACTAAATAAAGTAGATCTAGATCAAGATGAACTCCTTATGGAATTCTTTCACTTTTTTTTCAAAAACAAAAAAACAAACATTTTAAACAAAAAGGAAAGTTTATATTAAGTGTAGTTGTATCAATTAGTTTTAATCAGTCATGTTATTACATTTAATGTGTTCTAGATCTAGACCAACAACAATAAATCTCTGCGATTATTAATATTTTTACCGAGTGTTTCTTTTTTAGCGCTATTTCCTTCTTTCCTTCACGATCCTGTATGATCCTCTATAGCACACTTCTCTGGAATCGTTGGGGAAGAGAGAGATATCTGGGTGGATTTAACAGTCATTGGTTTTAAAAAGCATTTGCAAACAAAAGTTTGGGGTGGGGGTTTAAACCCCTCCTGATGGTTTTGAGTTTAAATATACAGAGAGTTTTGAGGTTGAAAACCTCTCTCTTCAATTTTATTCTAAAGAAAACTACAGTCACCAAATCTATGAGCGTAGCTAAAGGGAGGTTTTGAATTTTTTTTTTAAATCCACAGATTTTTTAATTTAAATTCCACAAAAAATGATTTTAACGATAATACTTCCTTTTTCGATATAAAATGTTAAGCAAACTACAGTCACCTAATTCCAAGAGCGTAGCCAAGAGAGGTTACACATTTCTACCAGTGGAAGGGCTCCATTAATAAAGTGCAGTGAATAGTCATCTGCCGAAATTGAAAAAGACTAAATGTGGCTCAATAAAGATGGCTAAGACGGATTACGCATGGTAAGAGTTCACACTATATCATCAGGTCTGGACACAGCACCCCGCAGTCTGGAATCTGGAACCTCAGACTCGTGAAAACAAAACAGACAGACTGAGATGAAGACATCAGTCCTGTAGACTAAAGCTGAAATCTCAATATTGAAAACTGAGACTTGACACTGAGTCTAACACTGAGACTTGACACTGAGACTTGACACTGAGTCTAACACTGAGACTTGACACTGAGACTTGACACTGAGTCTAACACTAACACTGAGACTTGACACTGATTCTTAACACTGAGACTGAAACTTGATACTGAGACCCTATAGAAAGATAAAAGAACAAATTCTTCTAATCTTCCAGTCTAATTATAAAAGATACAAATACGATCGAATCCAATTACAATAATAATGTGAAAGCAAAACTCACCCTAAACAGGGTTCAAGATAATCCAATAAGAAATATATCCAAGGAACAACGATCAGACTTTTCAATATCAGATCCAAGGAAAATTTCTAAATGCGACTTGTCTCTTCAACACATGATGGAGAGAATGAAACAGACGATTTATGACGAAAGTCATAACACGCACTCTCTCTACGTCACAAGAAATTATAAGCAACAAGGGGAGATCATTCCCCTAGCCTACACAAGAAAATATAAAATAACTCAGATGACGTCATTAACTAGTGAAGAACGCAGTGCTTTTAATGGTGAAATAATTCTATTGTACAACTACATAGATAACTGCGACATCCAGGAAGAACAATAAACGTCTTCCGAAAGAAAGAAGGGTCAGAATGTAATAAAGATTAATTATGTACACACACACACACATATATATATTTTTATATATATATATAAACAAAAATCCTGGCTACGCACATGTTACCAATAATTAATAAACTAAATGGTTAATTTTTTTGTTTTGTTTTGTCAGGTAAAAGAAATAATTGTGCACAATTTCTGCTTGATCCGAGATTGGGTGTCCGAGAAATAAAGTGTAAAAAAAATTTTTTTTACCAGACAGACAGACAGATTGAATTGATATAAGCTTTGTAATAAAATAAATTTTCATTGGATACTCCGAGTTGAAAAGTTCGAGACACGGGCTGCCATATTGGCTATACGTCATTGCCAGATTTTGATCCACCTAACTTCTGATTTAGAACTCTTAGGATCTAGTCTAAATCTAGTTCTGAATATAGAATTTAGATGCATGACTAAATGCATGACGCGTAGGACGTAATCATCTTCTTTTTTGAAGTAACGTCTGTATTATATAAGATAAGATAAGATAAATTTACATACAAATATAAGCAAAGTTTAAAGAATCCATCGATAAGCTGAAAGCAACATTATAAAAATTTAATTTTAAAAAACTCAGTTATAGGTACACTACAGCTGACTACGCCATGTTTTATAACCAAATTTGATTTTATGTATTTCCTTACTTTGAAAGATGATGTGTGGCCAACGAGCTTAGCGATATACATCAACTGGTAAATTATCACCCGGTATCAAATCTTCCCTTCCTGTCAAAGCTTCTGGAGCGCATCGTGTTAGCGCAAATTCTTTCTCATCTTGAACAGTACTGTCCCTTGGAAGAATTTCAATCTGCATATAGGAAGTGCAGTAGCACAGAGACAGCAGTGGTCAAGGTACTAAACGACTTACTTCACTATTCCGACAAAGGCCACATATCAATTCTTTCTATGCTGGACTTGTCCGCAGCCTTTGATACGCTGAACCATGAAATTATGTTGGCCAGTTTCTCTGCCACTTTTGGTTTAGCAGGAGTCGTCCTAAAGTGGCTTGGATCCTACCTGACGGAACGCACCCAAAGTGTCGTTGTTAACGTCACAGAATCAACAAGCTTACTTTTGAAGTACGGAGTACCCCAAGGATCAGTTCTAGGCCCAGTACTGTTCACTATTTATACATATCCACTCAGCGGTGTCATACGGCCAACCGGCATCTTATACCATTTCTTTGCCGATGACTCACAGTTATACGATTCATCTGTACCCTCAGAGGTGTCGCAACTGGCAGAGAAAATCAGTGGTACCGTTGCAAGGGTGAGCGATTGGCAAGGTTGAAAATAAACTCAAGATGAACGAAGACAAGACAGAAATAATTAAGATTGGCACTAGGAACAATGTCTCAAAAGTTGAAAGCACAGATTCTCTCTTTATCACGAACTGCCATGTTCCTTTTGTCCTTGTAGTGCGGAATCTTGGAGTTTTCTTCGACTCAACACTATCTTTCCACACATAAGTCAGCTCTGCAAAGGTCTTTATCTACAGATTAGGACAGATCCGACCATATTTAACAACGGAGTCAACAAAAACGCTAGCTGTGGCATTCATACTCTCCCGCCTTGACTACTGCAACGCCGTGCTAGCAAGTATACCTGATGACAAAATAGCCAAGCTGCAACGTATACAGAACAACGCCGCTCGAATAGTCCTTAAAAAAGCTAGACAAGATACTACCCTCTTGCGCACGCTCCATTTGCTTCCCGTGAAAGCGAGAATCGATTACAAGGTCGCCACACTTTGTCATCAGTGTATATATAACAACGAGATGCCCTTGTACCTTAGAGAACTGATTATTCCATATGTCCCCCAGAGAGCCCTGCGCCTAATGGACTCAACGCTTTTAGCAGTGCCACGTGCCTCAAAAAGCTACGGGCTGCGGGCTTTTTCAGTTCACGGACCAAAGGTTTGGAACTCACTCCCCATTGATCTCAGACAGACAACATGCTGCACCACTTTTAAGAAGAACATTAAGACCTATCTGTTTAAAACTTTTTAGATTAACTGTTATTCTAGCTGTCGTGTTTGTGTTTGTAATGTTGTTACAGCGCCTTGAGCCTACATTTTGTTTGTTAACAGCGCTTTATAAATAAAATTATTATTATTATTAAATTTATAGGAAACTCGTTAGAGCCGTGTCTGAGATCCAGGTTCCAACCACCTTCCTCCATGTAATTAGGTGTTTATATTCCATGAAGCAGAACGATGTTATCTATCATATGGCAATGAGAGAACTCTTTATCCTGTGAAGTATATAGAGGGACCTGTAGTTCTTGGCTGTACCGTTTGAGGCTTTGAGCTCAAATTTTTTATTCGGAATTTCTTTCTATCTGTCTGTCTCTCTCTCTCTCTCTCTCTCTCTCTCTCTGCGTGTGTGTCTCTTTGTCTGTCTCCGTCTGTGTGTGTGTGAGTGCATGGAGAGAAAGAATGAGTAAAGGGGACTAAACAAGACCTTTATATCTTAATAAGACTTAGACTTACTTAGACTTAGGTCCTCCCGCGCCGTTCGGCGCATTGGGCGGCAAGCTGTCTCCATAAAGATGTCACTGGCAATGTCTGAAGCCTTCTCCCACCTGGTGTCCACTGTTTTGAGGTCCTCCATGAAGGTGTGTCGCCAAGTAATACGAGGGCGTCCCTGTTTGCGCTTTCCTTGTTTTGGCTTCCATGTTATCGCAACTCTTGGTGTGCGTAATTCATTTTGACGTAGAACATGTCCCGCAAACCTCATGCGACGCTCAGTCACAACCTCACCAAGTGTTCGACTCCCAGTTCGGCATAGGATTTCCTTGTTTGAGACCTGATCTGTGTAACTGACTCCCAAAATCCGTCTCAGCCATCTCTGTTGAGCCACATTTAGTCTTTTCTCAATTTTGACAGATGACTTCCAAGTCTCACATGCATATGTAGCAGTTAGAATGACGATTGTGTTGAGAAGGTGTATTTTTGTCTCGAGTCCAATGGCTTGGCTAGTCCAAATAGGCTGCAGCCTTTGGAAAATGCTCCCTGCCTTTCCTATTCGGCACTCTACATCATGGTAAGCATCTCCATCATTTGTTATGATGCTGCCAAGGTACGTGAACTTGTCCAGCTCTTCAAGCTTTGACTCGCCAAGTCTGACGGGGACACCCTTTGCCTTATATCCCACTCGCATAATTTTAGTCTTATCCAAGTTTATGCGGAGGCCAATTTTGGGTGCCTCTCTGTCTAGGCTCTCCGTCATTTCTTGAATGCATTTATTTGTAGCCCCGAGTAGTGCAACATCATCAGCAAAGTCCAAGTCCGTCAATCGGAGCTGTTCATGCCATGGAATACCAAAGGCAGTCTGGTTCATTGCTCTCCTCATTATGTAGTCGATGGCTAGGAGGAAAAGGAAGGGAGATAAGATGCACCCCTGTCTCAATCCTGTCTCGATTGTAAAAAACTCTGTTGTTCCCTCTTCTGTTTTAATGCAGCAACTAGATTGACTGTAAAGGTGTCGTAGGATCTGGACGAATTTTTCTGGGATACCGTATTCTCTAACTATTTTCCATAGTGATTCTCGGTGGATACTATCAAACGCTTTTTTGAAGTCCACGAAACTGATCGTTAGCCGTTGTTGGTACTCAAGACTTTGTTCTATGATATTTCGTAGAACGAAAATCTGCTCTGTACATGATCTGCCTCTTCGGAAACCTGCTTGTTCTTCTCTGAGCCTTTCATCTACAGACTGTTGAAGCCGTCTCAACAAAACAGTGCTGAAAACTTTGCCCGGGACAGAGAGGAGAGTAATACCCCTCCAGTTGTTGCAGTCTGCCAAGTTGCCCTTTTTTGGAAGCTTTACAATCACTCCCTTTTGCCAGTCCTCTGGGACTTTTGAAGTTCGCCAACAGAGATTTAAAAGATCTGTCATTCTGTTAACAATGCACTATCCCCCATATTTTAGCATTTCTGCTGATATCATGTCTAGCCCTGGTGCTTTGTTATTCTTTAACACTGCAATGGCCATGGTAACCTCCTCAGCAGTTATTGGGTCTGTCTTGACCTTGAGATCATTGTCTGGAGAGGGGTCCTTGAATATGTAAGTTTGGTCTGGCGACAGTTGGTTAAGGGTCTCTTTAAAGTGCTCTACCCATCTTGCATCCTGTTCTTCTTTCGTTAACAAAGTTTTGCCTTACTTGTCTTTTATCGGTGCCCCATGTCCACTTTTTGCTCCAGTGAGATCTCGGACAATACGATGGAGGGTTTTTGTGTCATTTCTGCTTGCAGCTGCTTGTGCCTCTTGTCCCTTCTGTTCAATCCAGTCCCGTTTATCTCGCCGACAACTTCTCTTTACTTTCAGATCTGCTTCCCTATAGGCTTCTTCCGCTAGGCTGCGATCCTGTGTTTCATTTTTCTGATCTCGTCTACGTTTGGCCTCTTTCCTCTCATCTATCAATTTCCATGTTCTGTCTTGTATCCACCGTTCCTTGTATGAACCTCGCCTCCTTCCGATAACTTCTTCCGCACACCCAATAGTGGTATCTTTGAAGTTGGCCCACTCTTCTTCAAGGGTCAATATATCTGCAAGAGCCTCAAAGCGGTTCGTAAGTTTTAATTGGAACACTGCTGCAGTATTGCCGTCTTTAAGCTTCTGTACATTAAATGGGCGGGGTCGTGTGGCTCGTTTTGGTTGGTGTTTCAATTGGAGCTTACATTTGCCACTGACAAGGTAGTGGTCTGAGCCGATATCCGCTCCTCTGCGGGTCCGCACGTCTAACAGAGATGACCTCCATCGTTTGGAGATGCAAATGTAATCTATCTCGTTGAAGGTTTCTCCATTTAGTGATCGCCATATTTTTTTGTGTATTTGTTTGTGCTTAAAATATGTGTTTCCAATTGAAAGGCTGTTGGATGCACATAGAGAAATCAAGCGCTCGCCATTATCACTGATGTTTTCTGCAGAGCCATACGGTCCCATTACCTATTCAAAGCCAGTTCGGCTGGGATTGATTTTGGCGTTAAAGTCTCCCATCATTAGAATTAGGTCGTGAGTAGGTGTTTCATCAAGAGTGGTTTGTAGTTGGTTATAGAAACTATCTTTGATGGTATCTTCTGCATCCTCTGTAGGGGCATATGCTTGGATGGTAGTGACTTTGATTTGCTTTGTTTGGAGTCGAGCTGTAATGATGCGGTCACTGACCGGCTTCCAAGCAATTAGCGCTGAAGCTGCTATTTTAGACATGATGATTCCCACACCACCAATGTGCTCCTTATCATGTCCTGAATATATTATTGTCTTGCCATCATTGGTTATTTGACCACTTGATGTCCACCGCATCTCGCAGATCCCAAGGATGTCCAGCCGGTAAGAGTCAAACTCTCTTAAAAGTTGGGCCAGTTTACCGCATTGATTCAGGGTTCTTACATTCCACGTGCCTATAAGAGTCGGTTTCCTTGCGTTGAAAGGCTTGCTATGTATCGGGTATTGGACTTCCAGTTGGCTTTGATCCAACACCGTCATCAGGGTTTGGCCGCCCTCGCCGCATGTATAGTTTTCATTATGTGTCGAGTTTGCCGTTTCTGTAGCAATAGTGGTTTTACAGGGTGGGGTCGCTAGCCCCACGCCAAACCCTCCTCCTTTTTCACCCGGGCTTGGGACCGGCAGATGGCGGAGTTATCTTAATAAGAGTTCTTACAATATGCCTTTGAGATCCAAACACCGACCTATATAGATTTTAAAAAATTAAGTTATGTGATTCCATGTCAAATTAGACAGCTTAGAGTCTAGTGTAAAATAGACACTTGTGTTTTTGTAATTACCCAATGAATGTTGTTGTTTTGTTCAGAAATAACCTTGATCAAAAGTAGTATAAAAGTATAAGCACTGCATGTTGAGTTTGCATTTCATCTAGCAAAGTATACGCTAGACACAAACTAGATGCAGTTTCGGCTGCGGTAGGGAAGCCACATCCTCAATACGAAAAAAAATCCAGCATCTTAAAGACATTTCTTTTTAACAAAATTTTGCATCGACCACAGAATTCGAACTTAAATATAGATCTAGATAAACCGTTTCATCTTTAATATATTTTATCAGGGTTTTAAAAACATAGATTAGGCCTATAGGACATTATCACATCACACTCGACAAGCGAGACTATCACTAGTTACAATTATCTACTTCCGGAGAATGTGTCATCTCAAACTTTTGTGTCCGACAGAGAGGCAAAAAATTTTTTGTTAATCATGTCAGGATAGCTTGTAATAGACATCGGTTTTCTTGAAGTTTGGGTGAGAGACGGTTCATTTATTTTTTTTATTTCTTCTGCTATCATTTTTTTCTCCTCCCCGGACAGAGAGAAATTTTTGACCGCTTATTCATTCATTTGACCAGTTTGTCAGCTTTTTCATTTCCTGTCTGATAAATGACCTCACGCAATCTATAGCTTCGCATTTGTCACTGTCATTGATTTTTGAAATCCATTTTGTTGTTGTTATTTTGTATTGAACTAATTGCATATTGTAAATGTTTAAAGTTTTTTTTAGCTATGACACAATGTCATGTGTATATACATTACAAACTGTATACTAATGGCTCTAAATCAACACCAATAACCATAATCTCAGGTGTACAGTAAGGGACAGTCTTGGGCTCACTCATCTATCTGATCTGACATAAATGACCCACCAAATTGCATTAGTTAAAAAAAAACAACGTTAGACTATTTGCAGAATATAGAGATGAATAAAAACACAACTAAAGTTAATGAAAATTTTACAGAGAGAATTTGAAGAATTGCCTTAAGGAGTATCTAATTGGAGCATTTTTTTTCCACCCAGAAAAATGTCAATTATTAAAAATTAAAAAAATACTAAGACAAATAAAAGTACTTAAATGCTGTAACTCAGAATACCTAGGTGTTCGTATAACTGAAAAACTATCACGTAATCCCCTTACTGTCGAAATAAAAAAAAAATCTAACAAAGCATTCGGTCTATGGCATTTGTACAAATCCAATAAAAACCTAAAACTAAAATGCTATTGAACCTTGTGCTACTTCTTCTCTGGTGCTTCTAGAGCATGGAATAGGCCAGTCTGGAAAACAAAAGACTTGGCAGATTTCAAGTCACGATTAACATGCATGACTAGATTGACACATAGATATGTGTAGGTCGTAAGTAAGTTCTTTCTTTTAAATCAACGTCTGTAATTTATATGTATAGATAGATAGGTAGATAGATAGATAGATAGATAGATAGATAGATAGATAGATAGATAGATAGTAGATAGATAGATAGATAGATAGATAGATAGATAGATAGATAGATGAGATATATATATATATATAGATATATCAGTGGCGAATTACACGTTGAATGTATTGTTGTTTTCCTTGTCTAGGTTTTTGGCCATATGTCTGAATAAAGACATGCACATCATGAAAAGAAGTGCTATTATTATCATCTGCCTCATCTGGATACTCTCGTTCATCCTGTTTGCTCCCTGGGCGGTGTACTATGAACAGTACGCGACCAACTCCACCAACTTCACCCACTCCACCAACCAGTCCATCTTGCTTTGTTCACCTGTGTGGAGCGATTACGGCCTGCAGAAGACATTCTTCGTCGTAGTGCTCCTCGTGGGCGCCTACCTGATTCCTCTCACAGTCATTTTTATATGCTACGCCCTCATCGCCCGGCGGGTGTGGTACCGGCGAGCCCCCGGGGTGGTGGGCGGCACCGACGTGATCCAGCGCTGCAAAGTCAACGTCCTTAAGATGCTGGCCACGGTGGTGCTGATGTTCGCCCTGTCATGGCTCCCGCTCTACGTCATCTACATCCTTTTGTACTTTTTCCACCCCATCAACTCATTGGAGGCGATCAGGTGGGTCACACCCGTGGCCCAGTGGCTGGGGCTTAGCAACTTTGGAATCAACGCCTTCATCTACAGCTTCTTTTCACAGAAATTTCGTAGAGGCTTCTTCCGTTTGTGGCTGTGCATGATCTGGAGAAGAACCCCACAGCGAGGTAAGGAATCTCAGTCCACGTTGGATCTAACCCTCTAGTCATTTGTTGGAATGGTGGCAAACGAAATGTTTATTTCTGTTCAGTTTTTTTTTCAATTCTACTTTTGTATTTTTCTGTCACAATTCTTCTTCCTCTGTAGATGTCGAGGGAGTGGGGGTAGTCATGATATCGCCAAATAAGTCTCGTACTTTATCCATCAGTTCGGGACTAATTTTGTAATATGTTATCTATCTATATACATTTGTGTGAAGTTTGTACATTTTGTCTGTGTAAATAAACACTCAGTGTGACACTAGATTTGCGTAGCCCATACGGATTCACACTAGAATACGTTCATCTGGTGGTTCGAAGCATAGCCGAGGGTTCGTGCATTTGTATTTAAAAATAAACGACACCTCAAATCCACGTCAGAAAATAGATTACTTTAATACGATCAACTTATAACCACCAAAAAACACGCAACAATAATAAAGCTTGTCTTCGAGTCCGAAGATTAATGAGGAATGCAGTTTTCCCGTGGCTACGCAGCCCCAACTGTGGCCTACATATTTTGCCACATTCATGGCAAGCAAAAAACACACACCACACAATAATGAAGCATGGAAACACAATATAAATCAATTTAAATAGCATAACTACAGAGACGCTACTAAAAGGATTCACAATTATCAAATATGACAGTTTTAAACTTGTTATAGTTGACAACGTGATGATATTTATAGAAATTTCTGGAATTATACCAAAAAAAATATTGTTATCCTATCGCGCCTGAGCTTTATGTGCTACTTTAAGATCTTGTTGAATCTGACGGTATTCTGACAAAAGATTTGATCAATCGTCACAGAGTGGCTAACACTGTTTAGTTACAATCAATTAGCAAATCGACCTTTTCTCTATTAAATTCGTTCTTTTTAGTCAAGACTCCGATGAAGTCAGCATCTTATCTTATCTTTCAAGAGACTCCATTATTTGAGCTTATGGAATCGCGCTACATAGAAAAAAAAAATTGTTTGTCATCAAGACAGACCCGAAATATTAAAGTTATTTAAAGTGTAAATCTTCGCAAAAGTTTAGTACTGAAATAAAGGATCTATTTTTTAAAAATACTTGGTCATTTGATTTTCTCCCACTGTTAGGTATTCTATTTATAAATGTTTATTAAGATAAACTCTTAGTACTGACTATAACTGACGACGACGCCATACTGGTTGCCAACAAAAATTGTAAGGGATGCTACTCTTTAAAAAAAAAAAAAACATTAAAAAATGACATAACTTTTATTGAATATATTAACACCCTTCCCGTTATAAATAAATAAATTATTATATATATATATATATATTTAATCAACTAATTTTTGTGATCACAAAACAAAATTTGCCAAACATCTATAAGTGTTAATATTATAATTATATATTATAATAAATTAAAATGGAAAGTTGTCTCACATAACATAACGATCACTATTGGCATAATTATCTTATGTTTGTCATTAGAACATGTCATAATCTCTCTACCACAATGGTCTATTTGTTTATGGAGTACTAGTCGTTGTTGACTTTAATGAGTACCTGACATTAGTTACGGAAAAGTAAAGGCGGTTGGTCGTTGTGCTAGCCACATGACACCCTAGTTAACCGTAGGCCACAGAAACAGATGACCTTTACATCATCTGCTTTATAGCTGGGTGGACTCAGAGGCGCTCAAAGATCCCAAGATTAAATATTCCAGTCTTCACCAGGATTTGAACCCGGGACCCCTGGTTCGGATGCCAAGCGCTTTACCGCTCTAGTTTTAGTTCATAGAGTGAAATTATTTTTACTACAAACGTACGAGCCGAGAGAATCTGTAGAGGGCTGCGCACAAAATAATGAACAGATTCCTTTAGAAACAATATACCAATAAACATAGCTCATCAATACTTTCTTTAGTTTGTACACCGGATACACTAAATTTATATTTTTTTCCGCTAATAACGAAAACCTCTATTTTCAAACACCAAAGACTTTTTTCATGAAAGCACCCAGTTACACCTTAGTACACAAGACTTGCACTAGTGATAAGGATTTCTTGAAAACGAACTAAACTTTCGGATTTTATTTCAGTTTTTAAAAACCTTTTTTTTTGTTTCCTACTTTATTGACAGGAAGTCTATCAAGCAGACGAGTGACAAGGACTGTCTCAGTGGACTCCTCAAGTTTGGCCAGGTACTCTTTCTTGACTAAAATAAAAATCCAGGTCAGCAACGGACAGCTTAAGAAAGATAATTCCCGTACACAAATGACGCACTTAAAATCTCGCAAGAAAAGAGATTTATCTTGTACCTCCTCTTTGTCCTCTGAGAAAGATCAGACCTTTGTTTGAAAGCTCACAACCGCCATCCATCTCACGAAACTTATAAAAAGGTCATGGACCTCTATGTCTCAATAAGCTTTAATGAACATGGTGACTTGCGCGGAGCATATATTCGTCAATGTATTAGGTAGAGTCAAGGCAAAGAGTCATGATAAAGAGCCTATATAGTCATGCTGTCCGGGGCTACATCACGTGGCGAGACCAGTGACAAGACCACGTGACATGCACAGACGGGAGACATTCTCACTCTAGAGTCCGAAGATTAAAGAGTAATGCAGTATTTTCCGTGACTACGCAGATCTAGTGTCTGTAATAACAGAATGACTGTGTCTTGTTGGACTAGTTCAAAGGATCAGAGCGCGATAGTGAGAACTACTTCCTTGATTATCACACTCAAGATGATTGGACTACTGTGCATTGTTTGTGCTTGTTTATGCTCATACACCTGTTGCATGCTACAAACTCAGTAGGCCTAGACTGTAAATACTGTGTCATAAAAAAAAAAGGGGGATGCTTTTGAACATTTTTAATATGGTGATAATGGCCTGAATCAGTGGGGGCGTGCGCAGTCAAAATGCTCACACTTCCTATATCAAAGGGCCAATACTGTCATTGTTTCTCCTCCCCCCTCGCAAGCAAGTTTCCCTCCTACCCCCTCCAACTGGGCGCCGCTAGTGTCCCCCGCCCCCCACACCAATATCATTTTATTTCATTTGTTTTATTAATAAATATTGTTGACTTCTCTTTTATTGTGTATGTTTCCCCCCAAGTTTTGTTATCGTGTTCCATAAAGAATTCCAAGTGTGAAAAAAAGTGCTTTCATATGTGCTGAACTGAAAACTCGGCAAGGATTTCAACAATGTCTGTATTTAAGGCTTGGAATCCGATGGAGATATATATAGGAACACAATGCTATATTTTCAACATCATTTTCAAGATAAAGTGTGTTGTTGAATAATGAATGTCACATGCCTTAGTTTTTAAAAAAATGAAAGAAAGGCAGAAAAAAAAGAACCAAGTTAATTTTGTAAAAATATATAATAAAATGATATTTTAAAACATTTTCTTTTGTCTTTGCATTTTCTAGAGATTCTTATCTTATAAAATTATCTCTGTGTGTAAACCTGCTGTATTAGTTAATTTACTAAGTGTTAATTACTTGGTAGTTGGTTTGTAGCTCCAAATAGCTCGTACAACTAAATTGTTTCCGCGTATTAATCTCTAAATGCGGAACTTTAAAAAAAGGTTTTAAAAATCAAAACTGAATGTAACTTTTATTAACAGTCTATACACAGCATTCCAACTAGTTGTATGTGGAGACACAAGTGAACTATTGACACTTTTAAACAATGTAGAACTCGCTGAAAATAGACATCTTTCTGTCACTCGCCTCTCGCTCGTTCTTCCTCTCTACAGCTTTCACACCTTCACTTTTACCTCCACTCTGACCTACTCGTGGTTACATCAGAATCGTTTCATCCCACACAAACAAGCCATACGCCCATTTTTACTCATAATCATGACAGAAACTGGGGCACTCACACTAAGTAGTTGTTTATCTGGCTGATTCAAAAAATTTGTTATAAAGCTTATATCAACTCTCTGTCTGTCTGTCTGTTTGTCTGTCTGTCTGGAACACATTTTGAGCACATTCCTTCTCCCACTACCCATTCTCGGATCAAGATGTAACTTGGCACACAATTAGTCATTGGTCCTAGCAACAAAAAAAAAACATAAATAAATGTAAAAATTAACCAATTATTTCATTAAATAATGACAATTAATTCATATTGTTTAATATTGAAAAAGGGAAGTAAATCTTACAGCATTGAGGTATATAACTGTGAAATGTGTTCTTTCACCAAGATGTGCTTTTTAAGTTTATTTTTAAATATTTGAACTTGTTCCATACTCTACTGACACGAGGTATGTGCACTTATAGAAATGAGTTCTAGTGTGTGAAGCAAGAAATGTATTTTTGTATTTGTAAGTTATGGTTTCGTGGCATGTGTATGATATTTACTTTACTTTCTTGTCTACTTTCTATGTCCTGAAGTTTAGCTGTTTGTTTATACTTGAGAATTACAAGACAAACATTTTGCAATAGAAATACAAACCATCTTACTCACGCCTCGGAATTAAGATTAACATTAGTGAAGGGCATTACTATCTTCTATAAGCATGTTTTCAAATGCCAGATCGTTGAGATAGGAACTCTTTGATTAGAAAAACTAGGAAAGCGAGATGAGTGCCTAGCGCAAAAGAAGTCTGTCAGTCGAAGTTTGGCATGCTGCCACATTCTGAAGATACTCTTACGCGTAATGCAGTAGAAGCAAACCAACTTCTTTAGCAGGCAAGAAGAAATCTACTTCAATGTCCAACTCTTCCGCCACGGTTGCGCGATATCTTGATGCGCTCCTTAGCAGCCACGGGCACGGGCACGGACATTGTTCTGAAATGGAGCTCAATATTTATGAACCTAAGAGTTTAGCTGCATTACGCCCTCTCAAACGTGTTTCAACGCTAACAAACTTTGTAAAAAAAAAAAACAATAGGACGCCACGAATTTCTAACATATAATATAATATATATGTTAGTTCAACAATTAACCGCTTGGATAGCTATCCAGGAGCTCGGCAGTCTCCTCCCAGATATCCCCTCCCTGCAAGTCTCCAAAAGAGAATGCACCTTAAAGCAGTGAGCTTACTAAAGCGTGAAAGATGCGCCATGCACAACTTTTCAAGACAGCAACACTTCTCTCATCGATTAATCGATAACTTCCTCCAATAACAACAACTTGTGTTCGTACATGGGTTTAAGTTTGCTTCATTGCTTTCTCCCAATCTTTCCATGTCAATCATGTAAATAAGCACAAAGACATAACACATAAATATCAAGACTTGAAAATGAGAACTTGTGTAAAGTTGAAGCCCACTTGACAGAGCGGCTTAATACGTACATGCATCAGACATCGGGGAATAGTATATAAAGCTCACCTGCTTCCATGGGCGGCGGTTAATGAGAGTGTCGTGTGGCCAGCATAAAGATGTATGTCAGATAGACTCTGGATTTGAACTCGTGATACCTTGCTTTCATCACCATATTGATATTATATATATATAATTCATGGGCGTAGCCAGGGGGGGGGGGTTGAACCCCCCCCCCCCCGAAATGAAATTGCCCCGCCTGCGGGGGGGGGGGGGGGGAACGGAATTAAGTGACTGATTTTTGCTTTCATTTTGTTTATATTAGGTGAGATTTTAATACTAAATCATCACTTACCTCACCACAGCCGAGGGGGTTTTGAGTTTAAAACCCCCTACCAGGGGGTTTTGAGATTTAAACCCCCTACCAGAGGTTTTTGCAGTTAAATCCCCCTCTTCTATAAAACAAAAAAAAAATGCAACAACAATCCCCAAATTCCAACTGCACAGTTAAGGAAGATTTTGATTTTAAAACCCCCTCCAAAATTTACGATAAAACCCCTCTTCAATATAAAAAAAAGCAAATCACACACTCAAAATTCTATGAGTGTAGCCAAAGGGGTTTTGAGTTTAAACCCCCCCCCCCCTTCCAGTTGGGGTTTCAAGGTAAAAAGTACCTCTTCAATATAAAAAAAAAAGCAAATTACACTATAAAATCTATGAACATAGCCAAAGGGGTTTTGAGTTTAAATCCCCCTCCTCCAGATGGCTTTTTCTTTAAAGTTTAAAACCCCTCCAGATGATTTTGAGTTTAAAATTCCCCTACAGAGCGTTTTTGAGTTGAAAACCTCTCTCTTCAATATTATTTTAAAGCAAACTGCAGTCACCGAATTCAATGATCCTAGCTAAATGGGGTTTTGAATTTTATAAAAAAAACTCCAGAGATTTTTTAGTTTAAAACCCCTCAACAGATGATTTGACGAAAAAACTTTCCTTTTCGATATAAAAACTAAAGCGAAATACAGGCATTAATTACAAGAGCGTAGTCAAGAAAGGTTACAAATTTCTACCAGTGGCTTGGGCTCCATTAATAAAGTGTGAATAGTTTTCTACAGAAATTGAAAAACACTAAATGTGGCTCAACAAAGATGGCTAAGACAGATTTTAGGAGTCAGTTATAGAGATCGGGTCTAAATCAAAGAAAGCATATGCCGAACTGGGAGTCGAATCCTTAGTAAGGTTGCGACAGAGCGTCGCATGAGGTTTTGCGGGACAAGTTCTCCGACAAAATGAATTACGCAAAATAAGAGTTGCGGAAACAGCTTGCCGGAAAATGCGCCGAACGGTGCGAGAGGGTCTAAGTCAGTAAGAATAACACATTGGGTTTTTGAAATAAAACTTTTTAATAGCAAGATAATGCACTGTAGATACCTCAGAATATGCATTTTGTTTGCCTTCAATACCAGAAATAGTGCTCGGCGGCGGGGCTTCGCCCCGCGCTGGGGGAGCGCTGCGAGCCCCCCACCCCCCCCAGACCCCCTTGCTAGCAAGGGCGGGGAGTCTACAATAAACAATAAACGTCTTCCGAAAGGGTCAGAATGTAATAAAGATTAATTATGTACACACACACACACACACACACACATATATATATATATGTATAAATAATTTTTTTCCGCCGCGGGGTAATCCCCCCCCCCTAAAACCCCCTCTCCCCCCGAAAAAAAGTCCTGGCTACGCCCATGATATATATATATATATATATATATAGTTAGTTACACATACATAGATGAGTTGCAGTCTGAATCATCTGGAAGCAGTTGTAAAGGTCACAAGGCTAGCACAGGACAGACAACCCTGGAGTACATGGTTATAGCCAGTTACACCTAACTCTTTGATTTGGTTTATTACTTTCATAACTCTGTTTTTCGCCTTCCTCAAGTCTGAGTCTCCCCAGACCTACTGAAAGTATTTAAAAATTAGTGAACCTACAATTTGAGACATTCAGGCTGATTCTAATTTCTGCTAATATATCGGGGAAGGGGGAAGTTGTAAGTTGTCTGCTTGGGAAATCAAGACGCCTCCAGTAACAAACAAATGTATTATTATTATGTTAGAAAAGAACGAGTATTCATTCTCTGGCGCTGCCAGGGTCGAGTTTCGTAATAAGGAAACGAAATTCATTGAAGTCCCTTTATCAGCTTCCACTGAGGAACTTCCTAGTGATGTGGCAGGTCTGCAGAAGAACTGCCCTCTGACAGGCAACGAGAATGTTCATAGGAATGTTAAGGGCCTTGATGGAATCTGTGAGATCAGTTGTTATTATCCCCTCGGTTGATATAACAATGGATCTTCATAAACGCTTAATCTCCAAACCAAGGTTCCCATATTTTCTTTGTTTTTCCATTTCAGTTTTTCTTAAATTATGAGACAGCAGTACGGCGATCGCAATAATGGTAGCAGTTTTTTTCTTTTTTTTATCAATACACAGCAGCTCAGGGGATTAAAATCTACCGTTTTGTCCGTCAAAATAGACCAATCCCAGTACAGCAGATCAGTAGACTCGAGAACCTCTTGTGGCGAGTATTTGTAATAAGGAGGAGAATCCCTACTGATAAATTAATTGTCAAAGCCAGGTGCTGGTGTATTAACTTTGCAGCTTGGTTATGGCAACATTGATAGGCAGATTCTGATACGGCTGAACATCCTGCTATTGTGTGTTCAATTGACTCACCCACATTTCCGGCATTTGTCAACAATATTGTGTTTTAGGAATTGCTTCTAGTAATTTTTGTCCTAATTTAAACATCACTATATTATCTCTAGCAGTTTAAAAACAAAATATATTAACTCTGCCACTTCAAAACAAAAAAAGAAAACTTAGCAATGCCTTTATAAATCGTGAAAAGAAAACTTATTGATCCTTTCAATGGAAAAAATCATTTCAATGCATAAATTATTTGTGCTTTCTTAATCAGATACCGTCATTAAAAAAAAAAAAAACTTTTATTAATAAAATTAGCTCTTGCACAATTCTGAAAACCGAGCCATGCAGGTAGATAGGATCATAGGAGTATCTACAGGATTTAATGAATTCTTGTATCGCTTCGTCATGCTCTGGAGAGAAAGTTCACGCCCACGTCATTCTGATCCTCTTTAGATATTGTGTAATGAGTATCACATGCCCTACATCAGTGCTCTCTTCTCTAAAAAGTCAGCGTCCATTAACAAGTGCTAGCAGACAGAGCTGATGACTTGGATAAGTTTCTTTAGTAAGAATCAGATGTAATGCCTCTCATACTTGAGATGTCAAAGGTAATTAGGTCACTAACAATGGCACTATTGAATATTGCTTTTCAAACAGTGGTGCGCGTGGTGGTACTTCAAGCCATGCCACTTCGTTTCCTTTTCGTTTACGAATCAATTTCTTGATCTATCCATTTTTCAAAGCTTCTATCAACTCACTCTGAACAAAGTTTGTATACGTTAATTCTCCAACATCCGATCTCGGATCAAGCTGAAATTTCGCACAATTATCTTTTTCTGACAAAACAAGAATGAATTTTTAAAAAGTGTTCATCAATTATTTTAGTTGGTATCGAACAAGGGAAAGAAATTGTACTTGACTGATGTGGGGGTATAAGTTGAATTAGCACGTTTTATATTCTATAGAGAGAAAGCTTTTAAGTTTGAAACTAACAATAAATAACTACGAAACCTTCTGTTTTCAAAAGCTCTTTCCTGGCAGTGGTTACAGTGTTTGCTTGAAGAGGCCTGAGCCCTTAAGTTCGAATATAAGTCGTTAAACTTGTTTCTATAAATGAATTTAAAAAACGATCAGGGTAACATTCACGAGATACCCGTTCGTTCTCCCCCTACCCCTTTCCAACTGGTCCAGACAAGTGATAGGAGCATAGCGCATTGAGAAAGCTTAAAGAATGAAATAGCGCTGCTAAACAAAAACAATTAGTAAAAATATTTCAAAACGCAGATTTATTATTGTTGTTAGTCTAGAACTATTGAATGACTGATCCAATTCACTGATACAACTATGCTTAATATAAGCTTTGTTTTGCTTTTGTAGTTTGTTTTAGAAGTATTTTGACATTTTTTTAAATTTCTAGAGGATGTGAAACACCAAGACACGGAACGATGATAAAACTGTTTGTTTTTAATTATCACCTCTTGGTGGGGACAGGAACAAAAAAAAAAAAAAGAATTCAATATGTAATACTAGACGTTTGCCAGTTTAGCCACATTTGATTTCTCAACAATCATTTCTTCAGTCCAATTTATAGTTGTCTCAAGGAAGATGGTTCGTTTCCGATATGTATGCTGTTTCAAACGTTTTTCATAAAGTCGGACTAAATTGTCAACAGGAACGTGTCCATATATATAAAAGAATCAAAAAGAGATGTGAAACCGAAGCACCATCGAAAGAACCATCAAAGAAGAAAATGAAGATGTCGGACCAAATTGCAAGTACATTGAAAACTATTTGCAATGACGTTTTTAGTTCACTGAAAGCGACACTCCTCGGCAGCCTTTGTGCGTTATCTGCAAATACCAATCATTTGAAGCTCCATTTGGTATTTCTATAACATTTTAACGTTTTGACGTTAGAAAGCGCTGGATTGCATTGCAGTTAAATACGAAGATATAAGAGAGAGAGATGTGACCGATACATCAGCAAAGTGTCTGAACTCATTCTCTTCATTTTGTTAGAAAGAAAAGACTTTGATAAGCAAAGATGGAGCAACCAGACTACGTGGTATTGAAAGTGAGACACCTACTTGCTGCTATTTCGTGGTATTGAAAGTGAGACACCTACTTGCTGCTATTTCGTGGTATTGAAAGTGAGACACCTACTTGCTGCTATTTCGTGGTATTGAAAGTGAGACACCTACTTGCTGCTATTTCGTGGTATTGAAAGTGAGACACCTACTTGCTGCTATTTCGTGGTATTGAAAGTGAGACACCTACTTGCTGCTATTTCGTGGTACTGAATGTGAGACACCTACTTGCTGCTATTTCGTGGTATTGAAAGTGAGACACCTACTTGCTGCTATTTCGTGGTATTGAAAGTGAGACACCTACTTGCTGCTATTTCGTGGTATTGAAAGTGAGACACCTACTTGCTGCTATTTCGTGGTATTGAAAGTGAGACACCTACTTGCTGCTATTTCGTGGTATTGAAAGTGAGACACCTACTTGCTGCTATTTCGTGGTATTGAAAGTGAGACACCTACTTGCTGCTATTTCGTGGTACTGAATGTGAGACACGTACTTGTAGCTATCTCGCAACCTGTTCTCAGGATTGTTATTTTATCACTTGTCGTTTAATTTGTCTGAAAGCGATAATATTTTTTTTCTGAAAAGAAAATCTTCAGCAATGTTTATATTTTCATCCACTTGATGACGCCCTGTGATCAAAAAGCCAGGTCTCACAAGCTGGCCGATGTAAAATGGATCTTGAAGTAAAAACACAACATGATTAAATTTTAAAAAATAAATCTTTTTAATTATACGACAAAATTTTAATCCTACATACAAATATTGAACCCCTTTGATAATACAATCTAGAACAAACAAAAAGAATGCGAAACAAGATGATGTATATTAGAGTAACTAGACAATAATAAACCTTTGTCTACACGTGGCTATTGGTAGTATATCCCAGCATCCCTACTTCCTGTTCCTGAATTTTCCCCCTCTCATATTTATTTACATTCCACATCACGTATCTATCATAAATTTTAACTTACACTCCGCACATATATTCCACGTCAGTGTCTATCGTAAATTCACCTTTCCATTTCCTTTTTGTTCCTATTTATAAAAAAACAAAACAAAAAAACTAAGACAATAAACAAGTGCCTAATCAGGAAGATCAGATCAATGCGACAGCCAGTTTCTGTTTTACAAACTCAGTTGGTCCCCTTGGTTAGATTAGTAAGCCAGTTTACTACACAAGATGACTACTTCAATCTAGCTGCTCCTATTACTTTCTGATACCATCAGGTTTTGATTGCTTTACGAAACTTTTTTTTTGAGCCATCTCAGAAATCTCCCACCAAGCTCACATTACTCCTAAGAAACTTAGAAAAATCTAGAAATCTCTCAACATCGAGTCTTCTTTTGCTTTTTTTATTCTAGTAATGAGAGTCTCACTAAGTCTAAAGACTAAAGTCTAAAGTTATCTTTTGTTCATTTGTTGCTTCTTTTTTTTTTGACAGAACTAAGATCTATGATATCATTCAGCTTGGAATAGAATTAATGGAACTATATGAGCGAGACTTCGAGAAAAACGATATATATGATATCGCTAGACAGTTACTTACACACGAGTCTAATGTATCTAATAAAGGCGAAAATTCTGGTTTACATTGAAATAATTGTTATTTCTTATGCAAGGATCTCTCTCTCTCTCTCTCTATATATATATATATATATATATCGAAATGTAAAAAAACACAACTTTTATTCCCTATTATAAAGCGTAAGATTTGAAATACGTAAAGATCGTAGTTTGGTGATTGTGATTGTTTTTGTCACGCCCTCCTCCCCAGGTTTTCCCCCTCCCTCTAAACGAAAAAGGAGAACGCAAAATGGATCATCGAAAAAGAATGCGCTTTTTACCACTTAACAGACTGATGCTACAAAATGTAACACTTCTGTCTTGATGTCTGTCTTGTGCTTCATTGTCGTGAGATTAAGTTTGTGTTAAGTGACTTGACTTAGTCCTTTTGACTACAAGTGGAGCAGAGGGCAGCAGTAGTACTTTACCATCGGACTTTAGGGGAAATCCTTTCAGTTGAGGTCCATCCTGCCATCTTTGCTTCTTGGTCTACCCTACAGATCTATTCCATGTTTGTTTGGTCTCCCAGACTTTCTCTTCTGTAAGTTCCAGTCTAGAGCCCGTCTTGCAATGTGGTCTGCTGTTCTTCTCATTGTATGTTCCAGTCTAGAGCCCGTCTTGCAATGTGGACTGCTGTTCTTCTCATTGTATGTTCCAGTCTAGAGCCCGTCTTGCAATGTGGTCTGCTGTTCTTCTCATTGTATGTTCCAGTCTAGAGCCTGTCTTGCAATGTGGTCTGCTGTTCTTCTCATTTTACGTTCCAGTCTAGAGCCCGTCTTGCAATGTGGTCTGCTGTTCTTCGCATTGTGTGCCCAACCTTGCCACATACATTTACATCGTTTGGTTTCTTGTTCTGTTATTGTTTCCTAAGTTGTTTACCCATAGGCTGTAGTTTGAAATTTATTTTGTTAGGCCATCTGGCACCAGTTATATGATGCAAACATCTCTAGGTGAATGTCTGGAGCTGGTATTTATTGTTAGCTGTTACTCTTCGAGTTTCTGCGCTTCTAAGGTAGACAAAGTTGTCAGTTTAGAGCTGTGCTGGTGTTTCTTGGGTATTATTTCTTCTTATCACCTCAGTTTTGTTTTTTTTTGGGTTGATTTTTAGACCAGTCTTCTTCACTTCTATTGCTAATTAATTTTGTCTGAGCGTATTTTAGTTTTAAAAATAACCGATTAGTTAAAATTACTATTGCTAATTAATCATTTTGTTTGGTATCTAGAAAAAGGGAAAGAAATTTTACTTGACTGAAGTGGTGGTATAAGCTAAGTTAGTTCCCTTTATAAGTTGCCGCTCTATATCGTAATAAACAATCACAATAAACAATGCAATACAATCTTCTCTGGACACAAGTACCTCAATAGCAGGGTAGTTAGCTTTTTGCCGAAGGAGGCGTGAGCCACAAGTTCGATTTTTTTTTATTTTTGTAAATTACCGTAAAATCCCCCCAGATATTCCTTTCTTTACCCTTCCTCCCCAATTTTCCCAACTGGTCCAGGTGAGTGCTAGGATCATAGCGTAGTGAGAAAGCTAAAAACAGGAAATAACGCTAAACAAAAACAGTAGGTAAAAAGAATATTAAATCGCCGAGATGTCTTGTTGTTGTTGGTCTAGATCTAGTACACATTGAATGACAGGACTGTTTAAAACTAAGCGATGCGATTACACTTTGTATAAGTTTTGTTTTATTTGTGTGTGTTTTTTTTAAGTATTTTTTTTTAAATGTTTTTCTTGTTATGCTATTCACATCCGTTGGCTAGACACCATCAGCGACAGTGATCTTTTGCAAAGAACCAACCAAAACCTTGTAAAAAAAAGAGATCATAAAGAGATGAGCCTGGATTGGGCACAAATCTCCAGGTATCATCACAAGGCAGGAATTGAAGTGAAACCCACAAATCCAGAGAAACAGAAGGCGTACTAAAAAGCGCCTGGTGACACGAACTAGAGGCAGACATATTAAAGTTTGGTTACACCTTAAACGAGATGGAAAGGATGGCCCAGGCAGAGGTTTATGTAGAAACATTGTTGGCGTCCCATACTCCAATAGGTGTGAGAAGGGCTATAGGTAAGTATTATGTATACTAAGGATAGTTGGCAAAACATTAACTTTTCACATATAAATTATGAGTGAGTTTGGTGTGAATGTATGTTCTGGTATTCTATAATTATTATGTTTTGTTTGGTGTAATGCACAAATTGTAAGACAAATTCCATTATTATTATCATTATTATTATTATTATAGCTTTTATATAGCGCTACTTTCATGCTTATAGCATGCTCAGAGCGCTTTTGGTCCAATCTCTTTTGTGGACCAGTGGGGGAGGGGGTATCCAGGAGTTGGTTTTCCGTGCTGCCCCCTTCTAGGTAGCCAAGCCAAGCTCAAGCGCACTTGGCCTCTCGACCACGCTTCCCACATTACAAATCATTATGTCATTATGGATAGCAAAGATTATTGTTATTATTGCTTTTATTATTCTTATTAATGTATGTGTCAAGCATGTGGTGCAAATGTTGTTGTTTTTTGTTGTTGGTTGTTGTTTTTTTGGTTACACTTGTATAATTTTTTATTCAACCAACTAATATAAATTTAAAAATAAGTGGAATATTGATTTGTGGATGCAACGATCTTTCAGTAGCATGTACTTATTGTTTTCAATAGTTGTTTTATAAGCTCTAAACATTTCAAAGTTAGTATATGGGTTATTTGTTGTTCCTGGCAAAAATAAGGAGTAAAATTAGTGTGCACATTAGTTTCTATGTGCGCTGACTTGCAGGGGCCGCTCACCTATTGTTGTTATGTGAATTCTCTTTAGTCTCTTAATTTTCCTAAATTGACCATCGCAAAGAAAATAGTCACCGTAATAAGAACTTTGTATTCATTTTTTTCCTTTGGCAATTAAATTCTTGTATAAAAGTCACTTTAATGATGGAGTCTCCGCGTGTTTTGAATGAAACTGATGTATGAATGTACATATTAGTAATTTGTAATGTTTTGTCACTTGTAATCCACTGTTGTGAAACAAACTTAATTGAGGATAACAGAGATGTCATTTCTGTTATTATTATGACTATTATTATCTGTTCCTGTTAGGTACGTAGTTGATAGAGTCAAAAACCTCCTTGATGATTATTTGACATAAAGTAACATTGCAGGATTTCAAAATATGAAAGCCCTGTGCATGATTTTTGTGGAGTCCCCAAATCTTTAAGCTTCAATTTAAATAAATAAATTAGTCAATGTTAAAGCATGCCATATTTGTGGCGAAAGAAATATTATTTGATTTGTACATCCTAAAATGACTAAATTATTTCTTGTGTAAATTGGAAGTTTCATTCGATCATTGGATGTTTTCTTTAAACATTGTCTCACCCTTTTTTCTTCCCCTGAGCCTGTGTCTGTGTCTCTCTTTCTCTGTCTGTCTCTCTCTCTCTTTCTCCTCTCTCTCCATCTCTGAGGTTCTTTTAAAAAAAGATAACATATTTTTAGACAATCAGATAATAGTGTTTAACTTAGTATAGATCACAAAAACAGGTTTAAAAATGTCACTAATGATTCTCTACGTTTTCTCATTACTTACTGTTTTTATTTATTTATAGGTTTATTTTATTTTAATTATGTTGTTGTTGTTAGGTTATATGTAAAATACAAAAAAAATAATGCCTGAAAAATACAATGTTTTGGGTTTGCTAAACTTAACAACGTGTCTAAATCTTTTTTTTTTTTAAACTTTTTTTCATTAAACATTAAAAGAATTTTTTCCCGTGTTTTTTAGCAGAAAATAATGAACTGTCAACATTCTATGGGCGTATATTTTGAATCTCAACCATGAGAGAATGCTGCCTATCGAAAAACACTATATGATATTATTTTGAACAAATAGAACGCTCACTGTGTGGCGAATTAGTAATTTGTTTCCCCAGATATATATAAACTGTAAATTTTCTAGGAAAATCGTTAAAGCCGTTATCGGAGTGTCCCAAGTTCCAGAGCCCTAATTTTTTTAACCCAAGAGGAGTTTGAAAGCTAATAGGGGGAATAGTTAAACATTAAACATATTTTTAAAAAAGTAAAACCGGTACAAGTTCTCTGGCAATTACGTGTGAGAAAATTCAGCAATATACATGTCAATATTGTAATAAAATAGGTCTGTCTTTAAAAGTTCAATAGAACTCTGCCGCCGGTTACTTTGACACATAATTCTTTAAAGATAACTCTGAAATACTTTTTTTCCCAATACTTCACAATGTAATTGAAAGCAAAGAAAAACAAAAGTTGTTGACAAATAGAAAGTGGGAAGAATGACAGAGAGGTTAACCCAGACGTTACACAAAGGCACACTCACACAAACACTCTCGCCATGGTGTCGTCGTGGGCGATTGGACTATACAAGTCACGAGCTAATTGTACACCAAGAACTGACGACGTAATTAGCCGTGACCTTCTCGAAGGCCTTGCATTTGCCCTTTGAGTACACTGTCCATTTGTAACAAAGCAATCATTGCTGTCCTTGTTGCTGTTTTTATTATTTGTGTGTGTGTATGCATATTTCACTAGAAAAACATTTTGTGTGGTAGGGGAGGGGGAAGGCGGTGGTGAATGTGCGTGTGTGCGTGCGGCGGAGAAAGTGGACAGGAGAAAGTGTTCATTTCAGATGTACTGTTGCCATGTTGTTTGCCTTGCTTTGTTTTTCTCTGTATGCTGATGTCATTATTTAGAGTTTGTTCAATTCTTGATGAGACATAGATGTTAGAATAAAAAAAAAAAATTTGGAATAATCTAATCCTCTATTGAAAACTGTCACCATGTTTGATACTCAAAGTTTCGTTTGGCTGTTTCAGGAGTTACTTTTGTCTCTCGATGCGCCATCTAATATTTGTAGGTAGAATTTTTCAATCTGCGTTTTCCTAAGATTGTGTCGTATTTTACTAGCATGTGTAATCTTAATGTTTTCTTTTTTTTAACTGTTTTTACAAAGATTATACGAAATCCCTCTGTCTGTCTGTCTGTTTGTCTGGTACAAATCTTGAACACATTTACATTTTTTTCTACCTCAATCATTCTCCGATCAAGTTGAAACTTTGCACAATTATTCGTTGGCGAAGTCAATACAAGAATCAATAAAAAAAAATGACCACTAAGTCAACTAATTACTGGTAATTAATTATCTTATTTGTATCAACAAGGGGAAAATTAATCCTTCAGTATTCAGAGTTATTATGTAAATATTTTGGATTATGTTCTATTAGTTAATTGTACACATTATTTAGAAGTCATATCTGTATATAAATACACGTCATAGAGGTCATACATGTATACAAATGCACGTCATAGAGTCTATACATGTATACAAATGCACATCATAAAGGTCATACATGCATACAAATGCACGTCATAGAGTCTAAACATGTATACAAATGCCCATCATAAAGGTCATACATGTATACAAATGCACGTCATAGAGTCTATACATGTATACAAATGCACATCATAAAGGTCATACATGCATACAAATGCACGTCATAGAGTCTATACATGTATACAAATGCACATCATAAAGGTCATACATGTATACAAATGCACATCATAAAGGTCATACATGCATACAAATGCACGTCATAGAGAACGACCCATCGAAAAAAAAAACTATGGTTATTCACAAAATACTTTTAAAAAAGCTATGTACTCTATACATTTAGACGTATTAAAGTATCTTTACATTGTACACATTAATACTACTTCTCCGTTCACCTAAATAAGCAGTAATAAGCATACAATTAGGCCTATCACGACAGGGTCGTGCGCTCTGGACTGACATCTCGAGTATACCGAGTTCGAAACATGCCCGCCGCCATCCTGCTGGAGGTTTAGGGCTAGGATGTAATCTTCAATTTTGAAGGAACATCCGAAACATGTCAAACAATTTTAGGCCAAGTTGATACAGGCGTTCTCGTTAATCCATCAAGGACTACGCATTCCTCATCACAGTAATATGTATATTTGAATAAATCTGATAAATTAGCTTTTTAATGGACAAAAAATGTATTTCCATTGTAGTTCTACATCCAGGTTTGAATATGACCCAAGTAGACTAACAAGGTTTAAAACAAAATTGTTGAAATTAAAGGCATTGCTTCGATTTAAAGTAGGGCTTTAAAAACAAACAACAATCCCGAGTAGAGTGTCTCTAGAAATAATAAATCAAAACTTTTTTTAAGACATTTGAAAACTTGATTCCCTTCGACTGTTGCATATCTCAGAATGTTAGAATTTCCTCTTCCATCACAGAAAAACACAAACATATTTACTTTCAACTCTTAAATAACTAATGACCAAGGGGTGCGAACTAATTTTTTTTCAGTTTTGCTGTTGGAGAAGACAATGGTAAAAAATGTGAGAAACGCTGGGATCAAATGTAATTATCTTCAATCCTGAAAGAACATCCGAAACATGTAAAACAGATAAGTCTTGCTAGATCAAAGTTGTCTCCCTTGTTAATAAATGCTTATAAAAAAAAAAGGTTAGAGAGGGAGGCTGCTACTCGGCTGGCATGAAGTGATCAATTCAAAACACAGACGGCCTTATGTCACATCCCATTCCTTAAAGTACAATGTGGAAAGATCTACAAATAAGTTGCTGCTTGTCGAAAATTTTCAAATTAAAAAAAAAATTGTTATTTGATTTTGTAAAATTTTTTTTTTTTTAATTGTTAAAAACAAAAATATTTCAAAGGAGCTGGATATCTTTGAAAATATAAACAATATTATGTTAGATGGCAGAAGTGATAATATAGTTTGGTATGACAAAACTACCAGAACACTTAGTTACAACCGTGTTTATTGATATTCTTATTTTGACTTTCTGGGTGATTATATTGTATATATTTTCCGACAGGGCCGGCCTTAGGCGCATTTTACATTGCTCCAATTTCGGCTCCACGCCTGACAAAGGCCCCGCTTTACATTTAGTATTTCACTATCAGTCACGGCTATTACCATAGGCTTTTAAAAATGTAGGACTTAAAGGGTTAACATATTTAGTGATTCATACGATTAATTTAATTAACTAATGTCATACATATATTTCAATTAACTAATGTCATACATATATTTCAATTAACTAATGTCATACATATATTTCAATTAACTAATGTCATACATATATTTCAATAAACTAATGTCATACATATATTTCAATTAACTAATGTCATACATATATTTCAATTAACTAATGTCATACATATATTTCAATAAACTAATGTCATACATATATTTCAATTAACTAATATCATACATATATTTCAATTAACTAATGTCATACATATATTTCAATTAACTAATGTCATACATATATTTCAATTAACAAATGTCATACCTATATTTCTAACGTATACTCTTGGGAAGACATTCACGAGCGCCATAATTTTAATCTTTTTCATGGAAATATAACTAAAACGAGTTCAGATGCAATGACATTTTTTGGAACCACGGGCTTACGCAACTGAAGGAAATCACAGTCTTTAGATTTCTGTATAATTTTCATAATATGACAAAGGACTTGAAAGTACCATATCAGAACATGTTCAGCCGACCAGGAGATTGCTCTGACAGACATCTCAAAAGACATAGATTGTCAAAGATGGATTATTGATGTATGCTTTCTGTTGAAATAAAGACAATAAAGCCAATATTGCCTGCTTAGTAACAAAATCCCAAGGAACTGTTTCAATATCTTGCTAGAAATGGTAGGTCTACCGCATTTCCTAATTTGTTCATTACCATAAGAATATTGAAGACAATGCCAGTGACAGTCACTTCTGGTGAAGGAAGCTTTTCCCAACTCAAATTGATCAAAACCTTAGGTCAATAGTTCACCAAGAGTGATGGAGCATTTTTAGCATTTTGTTACATTTATTTGTGTATTTATGTTTATGTATGTTGTGTGTGTGTTTGTTTTCTTGTAGTCTCCCTTGTTCTATTGTTCAGTATGTTCCCGTGTTGTTCTCAAGTATGTTGTTTGTGTGTATTTGGATTTCCTGTTAGTTTTTCACTTTCTTGTTGATGTCAATAAAATGTAGTTGTAACCTAAACCCAGTGTTGTAATTAAATCATAATTGATAATATAACACACTTATATCTCGAATCTCTTATAAGCAGAGACATCAATAATCTAACGGAAGAAAGCAAGGCCCAGTTTTAAATTATTCTGTCATATTATTAATGGTAACTGATTTTTTTTATTTTTTGAAAAATTCTTTTTAATACTTTGTTATTATAGCTTAGATGTACAACAATTCTCTATTGAAGTTATGATTTGAGTTGCTTCCTATAATAAAAGTTGATAGAATGATCTAATTAGTAGAAATAGTTAATATAGAAAAAAAAATATAAGAAGGGCCTCGAAAGCATCCTATCAATTTGACCTCGAAAATCGTAAGGGCGACACATGCACTAGTTTCACCGCTATTAAATAGTTTAAATGTTTCACCCAGGGCCGGCCTTAGGACAGTTTTAAACTATTCTGTGTAGAAATAGTTGTTATTGTTTTGTTTTTTTTAATTAGAAGAGGGGCCTCGCAAGCATCCATTAAATGGGGCCTCACAATTCTTAAGGCCGGCCCTGCTTTCCTGCACCAGCGAAGATTAGATATTACTTGATGTATATTAGAATATGCATCCTCTATATGGGTACCCTCAGCTCAAGCAAACATAAAGAAGTTAAACAGACGAAAAATATAGCCGTCAGATGTATTACATCTAAATAGGCCCTATTCATATAACACCATTAATGAAATCACACAATTTGGAGACACTTCAAGACAGAACACTAAAAATTAAAGTAGTAATAGACTAAAAAGTAGCAATACTAGGACCTACATTAAACACTAAACCATAATTTACAAATACAAAACACAATCTAATCAAAATACTTACCAAAACAAATTCACATACCGTAGGATGGGATAAAAGTGCTCCTTCTTCCTTAGAGCCGTTAGAGCATGGAACGGGTTGACTCAACCACCACAAAAACAACAACAATGACTTAGCGGAGTTTCCATTCATTATTTACATGCACGACTAGAATGACACATGGATATGTACAGGATAATACTATCTTATTTTTGAGAAGAAAAGTCTTTAATTTATATGCTGCCAACTTTTACGTCAAAAATGTAGCAGATCTTTTTTTTTTCTTATTGTTATATGAATGAAAAGAATGAGAAAATAAATCTTTGATTTCGAAAACAACAGAGTCTGGAAATACTGGTCTAGCTATACATAACATATACGATGACATGGAGGCAACTACGAGGAAAGCGCAAACAGGGACGTCCTCGTATTACTTGGCGCCACACCTTCATGGAGAACCTCAGAACAGTGGACACCAGGTGGGAGGAGGCTTCAGACATTGCCAACGACAGATCTTTATGGAGACAACCCAATGCGCTGAACGGCGCGGGAGGACCTAAGTAAGTAAGCTATACATAAGTCTCTGATTTGTTCAAAGCCACTCTTTCTTTATTATTGTTTCCTCCATTGCTTGTTAATGTGTATGTTTAATTGTTGTAAGTGCAGAGTTCTTTCCATTAGATGAGATTTGCTCTTTTTAAGAATTTTTTTGTTTTTAGTTTTGCTTGTTTTGTTTCAGTTTAGATCATGACCAAATGTTGATGGATTAGTTTTTCAGCTTAAGCTGTAGTGGTACAGACAAAACAAAGACTGTGATAAAGCTGGACATCATAACATTAGTTTCTCAATGTACTTTCCACCAGTTACGCATTTCCGAATCATTGTTATTAAAATCGTGAATACAATTGTAGTCATCATTTTATTTGTCTTAAAACAAAGACAATCTTACCGTAAAAAAAAAAAATTCAATCAGAACTGTAAAAATATTGCTCACATTGTCAGACATCAAGACAATCATGTTTTCATGTTCTCAAGTTCAGAAGAGCTGACCTCATCTACGTCAGCAGAATGCACTTCAAAGAGTATCAGTCAAAGAATGAGTGACATTAATGCCAAGAGAGAAAAAAAAAAAACCAAAAAAAAAAAAAAACAAGATAAAAACTGAAATGGTGGGACAGTGGGTGGAGCTAGGGCATTGCTTTTTTAAAAGGGGGGGGGGGGGGGTTAAGTTAAAAACGGGAATGGCTAGGTGTAAGGTAAACACGTGAATGGTGGGTGTTACGTAAAAGCGGGAATAGTGGGGAAATAACTGATTCAAATTCCTCTCCCCGTTGGCATGTCAAGTCTGGACACTGACTAGTCAGAAAAATGTTTTGTACGTTAGTTTTGAATGAATATCGATGAAATATCCAGCTCCGGGGCAGAGAGGATGTGATGAAACTAAACGCATATATTCATTGGGGAATTGGAATCGAGATTCAAAGGATTGATAATGTTAACATGTGATCCTGTTAGAAAGTCTCAGGAAAGACCCCAAGACACACAATTATCTGACACTAGTCAGGACTCTTTCTCTCGTTATTTACAGTCGTTATGGAACTAAAATAAGAGATGCTTATGTAACTGCTTGTCGATCTTGTCAATTAAATATAGCACTGTGCAGAACTAAACTATTGTTGTTGCTTTTTATACAAGAATTTGGATCTCCTCATTATCCATAGGTCAGATACGTAGTTCAACCGTTTAAGTGACTACTGAAATACATTTATTAACCTTTATTATATATAGCTTTCTATTCAAATCATTCATCATTTATTATATGGTATTGGACTTTCATCGTAGGGGTGCTGTAAAGTTTTGCGTAACAAAATCCCTCCATTTTTCCAGGCCAGCAGCTGCTCTTAACAGGATATAAAAAGCGAGGCCCATTCATTCTTTGAAGTTGTCCAGACATATTTTCTTTGGACGACCGTTGCTTTGTGCTTCCTCTATTGTACTTTGAAGAATGAATTTTGACAGTGAGTCATGTCTTACAATATGAACGAATAGCGAGAGTGTTGACTAAAGTACTCAAACTCATTTGCTTCCTTTCCTGGTATCTGATACCCATTTACGGTGATCTCTGGGGCTGAGTAGGTTTTATTGGGCGACTTATGGAACATGACTTCTGTTTTCCCGAGATTTTTAGATAAATTAAAAGAGGCGCATGCAAATTATCGAGCGCCAGCTGGAGATCATGTTCATTATGAGCTAGTTGGACACAATCATCGACATAGAGAAGCTCTATTATTGCCATCTCCTTTGTTTTCTTTGGGATAGTAGACGTTGAAGATTGAACACATTGCCATCAGAGAGAAACTTGACGAGGATGCCTTCATGCAATCGCTGCCTCATTTGACCAAGCATTACGTTAAAGAAGATAGCGAACAGAGCAGAGAGTAGTTGATTATGATATTATCCCTGGTCTATCAGACCATTAGATCATAAAAATACACAGTCAGATAAAAGCAGTAGCCAATACAAAACCCAAAAGAAAAATCTTACTCTGGAATAAATGTAACCTAACACAACTACACCAAGCTGCATTAAACTTTCAACAAACATTCTTATTAGAAAAAGACATTAACCAACCAGTCGATGACCTCTGGAATTTCATTAAAAATCATCTTAAAAGCATTATAGAAAATCATATACCAACTAAATACACATCAAACAAAATAAATAAATGCTGGTTAAATAATAGACTAAAGAAGCTTTGTAAACAGAAGGAAAACCTATATAGAAAAATTAAAGAAACCTAGGCAGAAAGAGTTTACAAAAAGTATATAAAAATTAAACACTTAACCCAAAAAGTAAGCAGACAGCTGCAGAGTGAATACATAAACAATGTAATATCTAAAGATAACAACAAAAACCTATGGTCATACATTAAGTCTAAGAAAATGGAAACAACAGGCATAGCGCCATTAAAAGATGAACATAACATAATACATAATGATAATGAAACTAAAGCAAACATCCTAAACAAATACTTTGCATCAGCATTCTCAGCCCCAGGAGACAAAGACATATTTCTTAATTTGAACCAAGTAGACAACATAGAAGATTTAGTAGTACAAGAAAATGGAATTCAAAAACTATTAGCCAACATCAAACCAAATAAAGCGTCTGGACCTGATGGTATTCCAGCTAGATTACTCAAAGAACTAAGCAATGAGCTAGCCCCAGTGTTCAAAATACTCTTTCAGGCTTCACTTAACCAGGGTAGAGTACCAAAGGACTGGAAAGAAGCTAATGTCATCCCCCTATTTAAAAAAAGGAGAAAAATCTGACCCAGGAAACTACAGACCAGTATCACTTACCAGCATTACATGTAAAATCCTAGAACACATAATATGTAGCAACATCATAAACCACTTAGACAAACATAATGTACTCACCCCATACCAACATGGCTTTAGGAAATATAGATCATGTGAAACACAACTAATAGGACTAATTGATGATTTTTCTAAAGGTTTAGATAATAGTGAACAAATAGATGCTATCTTACTAGATTTTTCTAAGGCTTTTGACAAAGTTCACCACCATAGTTTGCTTAAAAAAATTAAAATATTTCGGCATTAATGGTCCACTGCATCAGTGGATTAAAGATTTTCTGATAGGGAGAGAACAAACTGTAATAATAAATGGCTCTAAATCAACACCAATAACAGTAAACTCAGGTTTACCTCAAGGAACAGTCTTGGGTCCACTACTATTTTTAATTTACATAAATGATTTACCAAATTGCATTACTTCAGGAACAAAAGTCAGATTATTTGCAGATGATTGCATAAAATATAGAACAATAAAAACAACACAAGACACAGATATTTTACAAAGAGAATTAGATGAATTACAGAAATGGGAATCAAATTGGAGCATGTCTTTCCACCCAGAAAAATGCCAGTTGCTAAGAGTAACAAAAAAATTAAAACAAATTAATTCCACTTATCTTATTCATGGCAAACCAGTAACACAGACTAAAAACGCAAAATACCTAGGTGTTATAATAAATGAAAAACTTTCATGGAATCCACATATTGATGAAACTATAAAAAAAATCCAACAAAGCATTAGGGTTTATTAAAAGAAATTTCTATAAATCAAATAAGAACATAAAACTAAAATGTTATTTAACCTTGGTTAGGCCAATAATAGAATATGCATCCTCCGTTTGGGACCCCTCAACTCAAGAAAACATTAAGAAACTGGAACAAACACAAAATAGAGCAGTGAGATTCATAACAAACGAATATTCACATTTGACTAGAGTAACACCATTAGTAAAATCACAGAAGACTCAAAAGTAAAGTAGCAATTATACATAAAACACTGAACCATAATCTTCAAATACAAAATTTAATAAAATACTCTGAAAGACACAAAGATAAAGGCACACATCTCGTCCCATATGCTAGGACAAATTTGTACAAATACTCCTTCTTCCCTAGTGCTATTAGAGCATGGAATGGGTTGCCTGAGCTAGCCAGAAAAACCAGTGGCTTGGCAGAATTTAAGTCATTGGTTAATATGCATGACTAAATGCATGACGCGTAGGACGCAATCATCTTCTTTTTTGAAGTAACGTCTGTATTATATAAGATAAGATGTTGTTCTCTATCGAGGCAGAAAAGAAATGTATAAATATAAAAATATAAATAGATCGAAAACAAACTTTTTTACATGTCAGGCACCCTCCAACCTAACGGGATCAACAACCAGCACACTTTTATTTAATACGCGATGGGCACTAACACTACGGTACCCCCTTTTCCCATTCATCTTTGCCTGACATCTCCGCCCCCTTCCGTTTTCCCGCGCTTTTACACCAGCGTAGCTCATTTCTTTTCTGCCTCGATAGAGAACAACATCGGACAGATAAGTTAACTCAAGACTATTTTGTGTTAATTGTTTTTTATTTTTTGTTTGTTTTGTAGCTAATGAAGGCCTCGTGGCCCAAAGTCCTTTGTTTTACTTGGTCCGGCAGGGTTACATACATGCAGAGTTACAACAATATGTTACTTTGATATTTTGGTATGATAGTTATATCCCTTGTTTATATATCCCCCAGGTTATGAATGTGAATAGTTTTGCACGAGTTATGAACTGAATGATTTAGTCTTTTTTGAATGTGCGAGAGTGTGTGTTAGTCAGTAAGGTCTTGTTCCCGGTCCAGGAAGGTTGGACAGTTGCTTCCTAGACTGTTGTTTGTGTATATATTCTTCTTGTGTATATAGTAACATTTCTTGAGAGTTGTTACAATTGTGTGCTTTATTAAAGTATTATCGTTATTCACGGATAGTTGGAGTTATTGTGTGTGTAGTAATAATTTTTATTAAAATTAATATTTAATTGTAACCCCTAACGAGCCAAGCCAAGCAATAAAAAGGAACCCGACAGACTGCACTGACCAAAGCATGAGCCATGGGACCTCTGATTCCAACTCCTTTCGAAAAGATTTGGACTAGATTAAATATTGTCTCTTGAGACCAATTTGTTTTGATACATTTGTGAGTCTCCGTGTGAGTGTGTTAATGAAGCTGCAGGATGTACAATTTGTATACAACATAGACATGTGCTACACAGGGCGTAGTTGGCCTGACCTTCCCCAGATAATGCGGAATAGCTTACTAGGTAGCACTTATTGGACCATTAAAAAAAGAAATTGCCTCATCGACTTTTTGTTGTAATTGGCTAATCAAAAAATAAACAAAAGGGTAAAACATTTTATTAATGATCGGGAGGGGGAGGGGAATTACTGTAACCCTATCAATTACCTTTTGACTGTAACCATACAATAACCTTTAGACCGTTTCTCTAGCCAAACTAGTTGCATATATTTTACACACAGTATTTAATTTTCATACTTTATGGGAGGATGAGCATTGCTCTATACTATCTAGTCTTTCAATAAGGTTAAAAGCAAACAGCACAAGTTCTGATGTTTAGATTGCACAATGCAATTCAGCGCTATTTATTTCTCCAAACTCAAATAGTTGACACACTAGAAGATCTAAGGAGTAATGGCAAAGGAAGTCCATTGTCAAATATTTGTTACAACATCCTCAGATTCAAAGTTGACAGAAATACAACTCATTTCTAATTGTAAAGCATGCAGTTCCTAGTTGATTTGATTTTGGGCACAATTTAGGCCATGTCGTGCCTGCAGTCCCTTAAGGACTACTCTCTCTCTAAACAACAAGGGCCAAATTCTATACAGTCATATCATTAATCAAGGTCTATTCACAGTTAAAATAGTAAAGGTAGTAAAAATTTAATTATTTGGTAAAAATCTAATGTAAATAGTACATGTTCACAAATCAGATCTTCGTAGATAACCCCACTTCCCGGATAAAGCCCAGTACCTTCCCAGGGTCGACATTATCAAATAGTGTTTTTAAGTAAGTGGCTCTAAAATATTTCTCCCTGACATCCTGGTATCTGGGGCAATCAACGAGGATATGTTCCACAGTGAGGCGAGAGTCACAGTACTGACAAAGTGGGGGCTCCTCTCTCTTCAGCACAAAAGAGTGCTATTGTAGGTGTGGCCAATCCTAAGTCTGGACATGGTCGTGCTACCACGCCTTGTCAGAATTGGGCCGCCATCTGACATCCGCCACAATCTGCCTGAGTTTATTGTGAGTCTCAGCCTACCATCGGTTCTGCCACTATCGATAGGTATATATAGCAGCAGCAAGGTATCTCTGTCAGCTCCCCAGTCCGTATGGCTGAGTACTCTAAGTATATTTAATGACTTTTGGCATTTTTTCTTAAGTTCCTTAATGTGGGGGAGAAAATTAAATTTGGAATCTAAGGTGAGGCCTAAAAATTTTTTGTGTATAAATAGTTCAGGGTCTGGGTGGAGTCCCCTTAAATTACAAAAATGCATACTGACTGTTTTGGAGTCCGAAAATTTAAAACCATTATCGTTTGCCCAACCCTGAATTTTGTTTAAACATAACTGTAATTTTCTTTCTAAGGTGTTCATGTTTTTCCCATAAGTAAGAATGACAAAGTCATCAACATGCAAAGAGCACTCTCTGCCAAGGGACAGAGCATTTATGATGCTATTTATTTTAATGTTGAACAGGGTGACTGACAGAATGCTGCCCTGGGGTACATCCATTTCCTGGTCATGAGTGTCAGAAGCGGAGTTGCCCACTCGAACATGAAATTTTCGGTCTTTCGGAGGAGGTGTCCCTTAAGCCCAATAAGCTCCAGGTCACGTAGAATGCCATGTTTCCAGGTTGTGTCATAGGCCTTTTGTAGATCGAAGAATACAGCTACTAGATGTTCTCTTCTGAGTAATGCATTTCTAATATAAGCTTCCAGCCTTACCAGGTGGTCAGTTGTTGTCCGCCCCTGCCGGAATCCACAGTGGTAGTTGGAGATCACTTTATTCCTCTCCAGGTACCAGACCAGCCTACTGATAATCATTTTTTCCATGGTTTTGCAGCTTGTTAGTGCTATTGGTCGATAGTTAGCTGGGTCAGAGCCGTCTCTTCCCGGTTTAGGTATCGGTATAACTGTGGCTTTCCTCCAGCTGTTTGGGAAAGCGCCTGTTTGCCACACACAGTTATAGACCCCTAGCAGGACTGCCAATGAGGGTTCGGGAAGGTGCTTGAGGAACTGGTAATGGATTTCATCTTCTCCAGGCGCTGTGTCAGTTCCTCAAGCGAGAACGGTTTGTTGTAGTCTTCATTGTTTTCTGACCTGAAATCAATGAGATGTCTTTCCTCCCTGGTTTTGACTTTTTGGAACTCTGGCGTGTAGTGTGCAGTGGATGACTTTTCTGCCATTGAGGATGCAAGGCAGTCAGCTATTTCTCTGGGGGATGTGACAGTTCGTCCTTGGTTTTTCAGATGGCCTATTGCATTTGATTCTTTCCCTCTGATTCGCCTTACTGCCTTCCAAACCGCTCTAGCAGAAGTTTTGGCATCCAGACTGCCGACAAAACTTCTCCAGGAATTCCTTTTGGCTGACCGTATGGTTTTCTAGCCTTTGCTCTAGCTATCCTGATTAGCTTTAGGTTTTTCTGGGAAGGATTCTTTATAAATGCAGCCAGTCGTTTTTTCCTATCGCCAATAGCACTTTTGCAAGCTGTATCAAACCATGGTTTGCTAGGCCGTTTTGGATTTGCGGAGGTTAAGGGGACAACTTTCCTGGCTATACTAAGTATCTTGCTAGCAAAGGTATCAGCTGGGTTCTGTTCATCGAGGATATTTTCTGTGATATCCTCGGAGCATCCTTTTTGAAATTGTTCCAATCGGCCTTATTCAGTTTCCACCACTGAGGTCGTCCCAATAAGGGGAGATTGTTAGTAATGATGATTGGGAAGTGATCACTTCCCCGTAGATCATTGCTAACTGACCATTTAAAGTCGTCCAGAAGTCCAGGGACGCATACGGTGAGGTCAATGCATGTGAGAGATCCAGTTCCTGGGTGCAAGTAGGTCGGTGATGCATCATTAAGTATGCATAAATCATGTTGGAGGAAGATACCCTCCAGCATACGACCTCTTGTGTCGGTATTGTTGGATCCCCACATGGTGTTATGGGCATTGAAATCCCAAGGATTATATAGGTCCTCCATGTCTGTTGGGTTTAATGGAGCGCCTGGTGGTAGATACAGGCTGCAGCAAGTGATAACCTTGTGAAGGGTTATCCTAGCTGCTACGGCCTGTAGTGTGGTCTGTAGTTCTACTCTCTCATGTGGGATGCTGTCCTTCACAAGGATACAGACTCCACCTGATGCTCTCTCTGCATCCTCAACATTCTTGCTGTAAGCACTGTAGCTTCGGAAACTGATGCTATCTTTCAGAAATGTTTCCTGTAAGCAGACAGCTACAGGAGTCTCAGAGTCCATCAGTAGCTGCATTTCCTTATAATTGGCCTTGAGGTCTCTACAATTCCACTGTACAATTCTGGAATCCATGGCTTATTCTAAATGACCTACTTGGAGTTATTTGGCCTTGGGAGGCCCCAGGAGGGGTTTCCCTTTATTCCAGTGACCTTGTTATTTTTATTCTTGGGTTTCGATGGAGAGGAGGACAACCCCCTTTTGAGGGAAGTCTTTCTCTCTGGAGAGGGGAGATCCCTCCTGTTTCCACACAGGGCAGTCCTTGGAGTAGGCTGAGTGGCCAGCGTGACAGTTTGGGCATTTGAACTGGGCTGTGCAGCCCTTGTCCTCATGACCCTCTCCAGCACATCTGGCACACACAGTGTTCCTCTTGCAGACTGCCGCGCCGTGTCCATAACCCTGGCACTTGATGCACCTTATGGGGTTAGGTATGTAGGGCCTCACTGGAACTCGTAGGTATCCTGCCTTCACATACTCTGGCGGTGTCCTAGTTCCGAATGTGAGGATAATAGTGGCGGTTTTGACCTCCTCACCATCCCTGCGCCTGGCATGGGTGACTCCTTCAATGCCCTCCACCATCTCCTTCTCGGAACATTCCAGTAGGTCCCTAGAGCTGATTACACCTCTGCTGGTGTTCAGACTCTTGTGTGGCATGACTTCCACTTGGAGATCACAGTCTTCTGCATCTTAAAAGCCCATCAGAGTGTGTCTTGCTATCTACTTCTACAAGAAGTTCCATTGACTTGTGTAGCTTAAACACACTCTTGGGCTCTCCCACTACTGACTTGAGTCCCTTATAGATAAGAAAAGGGCTCAGCTTTGTCAAGCTTTTTCCCTCCTCTGTGCACCTGACCACCAAAAATGATGGCCAGGTAGTACAGCTTTTTGTGGCCGCCTCCTCTCTTGCCCAGAGTTAAATCTGGGGCAAGTAGTTTATTGGGGTTTTTTTTATCCATATATATTTTCTTGTTAGTTCGGCACCTGTGCTCCCCACCCGCCATCGAGTCCAACAAGGGGACGGGCCATTCGGATGTCCAGAATGAGCCCGCCAGGGCTACACAGGTGCTATACTCAGTCAGCTACTGCATCGGGCATGTGTCCGATACAGCAGCTCCCTGATTGACCCTCCAGCCACCGCCCTCCAGCATAGGTCGACGACCTATGATGATAGCTCGGCATGACCAGCCGGTTGACCCAGAGCGGGCCATCTGGGCCTCAGGTCTAGGGGAACTTGGAGCCAAAGTATTGTGTTATGGTGGTTTATCCTCAGATAGCCACCACTCAAACACCAGGATCTCTCTATCCCCCCTTACCCGTCGCAGTCCACGGCAAACGGACTGGTCTAGGACGTAGTGAGATTTTAGAGATAAGGAGACTGAGTGATGATCAAAGAAGTCAAACTGAGGAAAAGAGGAGGCAGACACAATGATAGAAAAGAAGTAGGGCACTTTTGAGCTCCAAAAGTGCTAAGGAAAGAGGAGCGCAGTTTAACGTCATGTCTCGAGACGCGCAGTTCCTAGTCCTTTAAGGATAAATGAGTATATACTTATATTCGAAATAAGAACAAGCAGTTAAAATACTAGAAAGATAAAATAAGTTATATGAAGATAGACACACTCATACTTAGAAACAATTAAATTTTTTAAAAAAGGAGAAACTCCACCAACTGTTTACTTTTCAAATGTTTATCTACATCAATATTGGAAATCAAATTTCAAAGTCAATCCATAATCGTTGCAATATTTACAAAAAAACACAATTGTGACATTTCTCAAAGTCTAATGGCATCTCTAGAAGGCACATTTTTAGCAAAGTCAGAACTCACTGGCAAGAATATTTCTGTACTTTGCCAATGAGAGAAAATAGCTTCACTGTAAACAGTATAGTACTAATACCTAAGTAACAATGAAAACAGAGCCTGTGTCACTATGAAGTTATATCAAACGGGTGCATTCCACAAAACTAACCAAAATAAAATTACATCTACATAAAAAATAAATAATTTTTATTCAAAAATAGATAACTCAAAATACAGTTTGTTTGTTTTTAGATTGAAACGTTACTACTCAATGATGGGATGTTATTCTTCCAATAGGAAAGTCTATACAAATATGTCTGTCTTATTATTGAATGCATGGTCAGATCAAAACATTGATATTTCATGGTGGTAAATGTACATTTGTATTAATTCAACAAAGTTAAACTAAGCATTCTCTTTGCCTGTCATACAGACTTCTTTCTATTAATCATTCAAATCTGACCAGGGGCACAACACTGAGACAAAGGTTTGAATGAGTGAATCAAAATAGATTTGTAAATATATTTTTTTTTTGTAGTTCCTTACGGTCTAGATTCATATCAAACAATGAAATTCTAAATTGAAACGAAACTAATTCAACAATGGTAAGAAAAAAAAACTTTTTTTTTTGGAAGCCATCAAATATTTATAAAAAAAAAATAATTTTAAACTGTTCACACTGTCTCGCAGTTTTTATACCAGTTCAATGTATTAAGTCTCAAGTATTACCACTTTCTTGACTCAATATTTGCAAAGATACTCAATGCTTAATAGCAACCCAGCCATAGTGGGTACCAATAAACAAAACTAAAGATTGAAGATTCTTATTGGCCACACAGTTAATCTGCCTTTTCAAGCTTAGTACACAAAAGGACTAGATATGTTAAGTATAAAAATAATGTAGCAAATGAGTTTCAAATGCTGAAAATTGAATGACAAAAAAAGAAATAAAACAATACAACCTATAGACTAGTGGTGTAGCCATTAGCTCATGTCATGATGTTGAACGTCAAAATCCTGGGGCCCTGTAGAGGTCAAGCCCCCCATGCCCCCAAATCCTTAGCTACATCCCTGCTATAAACCTGATAACATATTTTTTTGCTTACTTCTTAATCTCTTGAGCAATACAAATTATAATATTAAATTAGTATGGCTTTTGTGTTCAATATTTATTTGTATCAATATCATTTAACATTTTATAATGCTTTCTGAAGCACTACCACAAGTCAAATTTCTTTCAAAAAATATATCTGATTCCTTATCCACCTTAAAAAAAAAAAAATTTAAACAACTTTGGTCATAGGGGAAATGTCACTAAAAACTGTCATTCTGCTGTAAAACATAGCCAGGTTTTTTTAAAAATTTTAATTGGTTATTAGTTTATCAAATATTTAAGTTTCCGCGAATAGTATAATTCATTCTTTCTTAAGCATTTTAGATTTACATGTGATTACCCAGAACCCCCCCTCAGCTAAAAAAAAAATTAAATTATACCAGCTAATAAGTTGGTAACAATGTTCCAGCTTTGTTTTAAAACATATTTTGACATGATTAATATTCAAAAATGGATTTATAACCAGATTGCAAACACTACATATTTTTTGTTGCTTGAAAAATCAATGCAACACCATCACATCATTATTGACGAAATGTGGCATCCCCGAGGGAAGATCATCCTAAAATTTGAGAAACACTGAAGTATTTAAATGTCAACTAATATACAAACTTTACAAAAAGAATATGTGACAATCTAAATGAACATTTAAAACAACAAAACAAACACACAATCAGCTTCATTAAAAAGGCATGTTGTAGATATTTCATGCTTCAACTAAAAATATTTCTCTTGGTATTCAGTAGCATTGTTAACTAATAGTCAAAAACAAAGACAGCACATTGGAGTTGGGAGAAGGAAGAACTAGCACCAAGAATAAAACATAGTTTTATGAGTAGAATTGATGCTATCTGACACTCTGATCTTCTATGTCCATGGCACACTTTCCAAATGAACCATCCCACATATCACTTTTCTGTTGTCTTTCTTGACGTCTTTTTTCTATTTGAAAAAAAAAAAATTAAAAAATTCAGAGTTTGCAAGTCGAATTGCTTTAATGTATTCATCTAAATTAATAAATATTTTGGGGCTTGGTGGCTGAGTGGTAAACCGCTTAGCTTTCAAACTAAGAGGTTCCAGGTTCGAATCTCGGTGAAGTGTAGGATTTTAAGTTCCAAGATTTTTAGGATGCCCTTCTGTCCATCTAACTATAATGGGTGCCTAATTTTAGTTGGTGAAAATAAAGGCAGTTGCTTGTTGTACTGGCCACATGACACCCATGTTAATCGTTGGCCATAAAACAAATGACCTTTACATCATTTGCTAGGTTTGAAAGGGTACTTTACTTTTTTTTTAAATCTTAAAATTGATATTGACCATAAAAAAAAATAAAATTGTATGATGTTTGATTCCTAACTTGACTAACCTCACATATTTCATGGTAGTTAAAATCCCATTGTAAGGGGGGGGGGGGGGGGGGGGGGGGGAGGAATTTGCTATAGGTCAGTGCATCTGTAATTTTAATATGGTCTATGCAATGGTTATATTTTCTTGTCTAAATTCTAGAATCCTTATTCTACTTGTTTTAAGTAATCTTAAAGAGACTACATACATAATTAGAACTGCTTCAAAGAAAAGATTATCGAACACATTGAAGTTTTTAATTGTTGATTAGGTGAATTATGAATTAGGTGACTAATATTTCAGCAAAGTGCTTGCAAACAACACTGTGAACAGAGAAGGTCATTTTTGGACTGATTTTGATTTTATTAAAATATTTACAAATGTATCCTCTAAGATTACCTTTTGCATCTTTCAACTTTTGTTTCTCCTGATCTCTTACTTCCCTTGATACCCGAGGAGCCATACCTAGAGCCCCAGCAACTAGCCGTCGAGCTGCTATTGAAGTAGTCTCAGGTCGAGCTTTGTAAGGCTGAAGAAACTCTGATAAAATTTGAAAAAAAAAAAAAATTAAAATTCTCACACCTTTTAAAAAATGATTTTGTTCAGGTTTATCCTCCTAAGAAAATTGCTATATATTTGCTTTTATATTCAACATTTTAATATGCAGTCATTGATATATAAGTATGTCTATCCTAAGAGAACTTTGGTCAATCTGGTTAGACAAAAAATAAATCACTATATATCAAGCATTAGCACAATATATATTTAACCATGTCTAAATGAAACATGATATTTAAGAACAGAAAAAAATTACCTTCAGGGTAGTTCATAAAGCCACATTAAAAAGAGTATTACATAACGTTGATAATAGTAAGTGGAATTTCACCAAAGATTTCTAATTTAATATTAGCTTAAAATTTTCTTACTAGATATCTTATACATATCACGACAAGGTAGGTTTAATAAACAAACAAGAACTCACAAACATTTACAGCATGCCAATTAGAGTTCAACATTGACTTAGTTTATTTCAATGAAACAAATGGATATGGTGACAATAAATCCATGTGGATAAAGAAGTTTACATAATGTTACCTTGACAATGTCTTGCTTTCTGTTGTCCTTTTTTTGATGCCTCTGACATTGATCTTACTTTAAGTAATGGGTGAAACATCTTCAGTGCTTCATTGGCTAGTTAAATAGAATGCAAATTATAAACTACAATCACATATGATGGCCCTGATAAATAAACAAATTCAAAATGGCAAGATAGTGAAACAATCAAACTTAAATGTTTAAAAAGTATTGGAGATTTAAATTAAAAATAAACAAATAAATGTGGGTTATCTCATTATTAAATGTTAAATTAAATGTTCGATGTAAGTTAGCAAGTTTATGTTTTCAGAAGATGTCATATATAAATGTCTACTAGCATTGCTTTATGTTAATTATTAGCTAAAGTATTTAATAAAACACAGTTTTATGTTCGTGTGGTAAATAAAATAAAAATGAATACAAGCATTAAAAACTCAGGGGCTTTTCGTGTTTTCGTTATTTTATTGGTAACTTTGAACTCACCAGCCACAGCACTAGAAAACACCCCAAGAGCATGAGTATCATCCACCCATTTAACATCAAATCCTCGAGATCTGTTTAAGGCAAAAAAAACAAAAAAACAAATATAATTATTCATATCTCGCATTTCTGTACCACATAGTCCAGATGGCATAATCATATAGTTGTCACAAGAACATACTACTTGCCTATAAAATGCATGTATAATATCAATACAGTATACAAATTGTCACTTATTAACTTACGCAAATTCCCTGAAGGCTGCAATAAGATCACAGGTTGCTAATTCCGGGGGAAAGTCATAAATTTCTATAATGTGACTAAATGCTGGGAAATGAAATAATAAATGGAATAAATAAATATGATGTAGCATAATTAGTCAATGACAACACCAAAAAGAAAATAATTTAATATTTACCCTCTGTATCTAAAGGCAATTCTTTAGGCTCATATTTTAGATAATTGATCTTTGGTTTATCAATTTCTACCTGACCTACATATTCAGTTATCTGAAACAAACAAATCAAAATTAGCAAAAAGTCAAGGACACAAGCATTTATATAATATTTTGCTGATAAATTTAACTCTTTGACTCTGGAATTAATTTCCACGTTTGGGCAAATTAATTTTTTTGGCCATTCAGAGTGCTTTGATTAAAATTTTATGACTTTTAATTTTTTATTAGAAAATTATATATTTAGTTTCAAGGACCGCATGCCCTTTTGATATAGCACAAAGCAAATTATTATAAAACAAAAAATTATTTTTATAGTAATGTTTGAAAATGAGAAATGAAAACTTACAGACTGCGAAATAGCCTAAAGGATCTAGATCAGGACCTGATCTTAGAAAAAATGTATGGTCCATATTGAAAATTTTTTTTTAAGCATATTTCTCCATACTGTCACAAAACTTTCTATAGAGAACACAGCTAAAACACATAAAATGGAAATTTTGAGCTAATTATCAATTTGGCTACTATTGGAAAAATGAAAACTGACCACCTTGGGCGAGTCAACAGCTCTTGGTCTATAGTAGATCTAGGAAATATATTATGATCCAAAGTAGAAAAAAAAAATTATTTAGGATATTTATACATATTTCCACATAACTTTATATTAAAACCATTTAAAAACAGGAAAACTTCCCATGAAAGGACCCTTTTGAAGAATGTTACGCAAGTGGCAGCACCGCGCTGTCTATTGCTACGGTAATCAGGTCACAAGGTCACTACCGGCTAGACCATGTCGGATGTAATTGTTCGTGATAGATCTAGTCATGCTCTAATGACATGAAAATTTCTGGATCTAGATCTATATTATGTAATAATAAAATATTATAAAAGGCTATAAAAAATAAATATTGAGAATGAATTGAGCTTTATTTTTTTTTTGTTGTTTATGAGGCTAAACAAATGTATGGTTTCCTATATATGTACGGGTCATAGGCCTAGGGAGAGAGAGAGGGACAGTGACCGGGCGCTCTGCTAGTACAGCGTGCACGCGCAGGTGAGGTCACGTCAGTACGTCATCATACGTGCAGATAGACAGCTGCCAAATAATTGACCTGAAAACCTAGGGGCCTTCAATGGGAAGTTTTACCTTAAAGGTAGAAAACCTAAAGGCCTTCGATGGGAAGTTTTATCTTAAAAACACATAAATGAATGTTGTGAGCTCATTATCACCTATCACCATCATCCAGAACATAAATCTAAAGAAAATAGAGCCTTTTTTAGATCCCATGCTTTCAAAAAATCTTTCACTGTAAAATCACATTGAAAGAAGAAAATCACGGATGTTTAGCGAAGGGAAACTATTCAAGATAATATTTTAAGCAATTAAAAACATATACAGGAGAAGAAAAAAAAATCAAAACATCGACGTTGCCAGTGTTGATACAGCTTTATAGCTGTAAAAAATCAACGATGGGAGCCCCCTTCCAGAGTCAAAGAGTTAAGTTATTTTGACTGTCATATGTCTATATACAATGATTCTAACAAGAAATGGTTACCTCCTTCATCATTGATTCATCAAGACAGTCACCATTATCATCAAATAAGGTGTCCCATGAATCCTCAACACCTTCTTTCTCTTCATACTTTTCATCTTTTGAAATACTTTTTTTCTGTTCTCGCTCAAGTTTGTTTACACCATTTATCTCCCCTGAAGGTTTCTTGACCTTTTTACTGCCTTCCACCTTCCCTTTTTTACTCTTTGACTCCTTAGAATCGTTAGTCTTTTTTTTATTTTTATGTTTTTTGCTGGGTAATTTTTCTGAGAGTTCTGGGTTTACTGGTATTTTACATGGAATAGAATCATCATTAGTAGAAGCTACAGCACTAGGAATTACATCATTGGAATAATCACAAGTGTTGGCCATCAAAGGACTATAAACATTTTGTTCAGATATGTCTAAAGAATGGTGCATGTTGGACTCACACACATTGTCACATGATACTAGTGTATCACTCAAAGGCTTCAATTGTGAATTGCTCTGACACACAGAAGTATGCTCTTGAGGTCTGGGGAAATCAAGATGCTGGGTTTGAATAGGTGGAGACGGTAGGAAAGCTATAACTGCAGGGTCATAGAACTCAAAGGTGAATGCATTGCTAGTCCTTTCTGTGAAATCAGGTGCAACATTAGTTTCATCAGCATTACACTTTTCATGTTTGACCTCTACAGATGAGTGGTCAAAACTAGAACTTTCTGAAGTGTCTAAATATAGTTTATCTACATTTTCATACTCCAAAGATTTTATATCAGCACTTTGACTGACTAAACAATTAGCACAATCCTGGTGAGATGTGCCAAAATTTAGGCATGATGATAATTGAATAGGCTTGTTCAATTCACCCTTAGAGGTGTGAAGTCCATTCATACTATCTCTATCAAGAACACATTGAACTAAACAAAGATCAGTTTCTAATATAGGTTCAACTGGTCTGTCAGAGTCTGTAGTATCAACTTCATCAAGATGTTGGTCTGCTACTGTGATATTAATTTTATTGATTAGTTGGTAATTTTGAATCAAATCAATTTCTGCCGTTCTGTCAATCTCTTTGCTATCACAATAAGTTCCTTTTATGCCATTAATATCCGGTTGAGTTATATTTTGGTCATTATCTATGTGATTAACGGAAAAATATCCATTAGTTTGAGACATGGCTAACTCTTCCTGCTTAGTGTTCTTTTTGAAAGCCCTCAGTGCACGGGGAACATAAATCTCAACTTCTGGCTTTTGTTTTCCCCTTCCTCTTCCTTTTGACCTGGTCCTGTCTACTTCCTGTTCAAAAGATGCTACTGAAGGAGTCGCAACAACTGATGCAGATGTTTCTTGCAGCTCACTGGTCATGAGATTATCATCACTTCCTGTTTTGCTGATAAGCCCTGATTCTAGTGACACAATTGTGGCATTTAGTTTCTTATCTCTTAAGCTGGGTGGCACATACAACTGAGCACCTTGACGTCTAGCTTTTGACCTAATGAAATTACAAGATGTAGGTTATTACAAAAGTAAAGTAGTCTGAAATAACACATATACATAGAGAAAAAGAGTTCTATACTATTTCCTTTCATTACCACAAACAAATCTAAATAAAATAACATTTATTACATTAATTCCAAACCCATACAGAGAACTTAAAGCTAATCAGAAATAACAGAACAAACTTTGAAAAGTGAAGTTTCAATAATTAATTTTTTTTTTTTTTTTTAAATTAAAAGATCAACACAAGCACAAAAATATCATAAAATATTTTATATTATTGTATTACATAGTGGGGTTTTCTATCTTCATAACTTTATTAGATGTCTAATTTTTTTTTTTCCTTTATTTTTGTCATCCTTATATAAAATATGTTTATCTCTTTTCTAATAATTTTTTATTTAAAACAATTACCTTTCAGAGCTAGAATCTGATTCCACTGATGATTTTAATGTTTCCACAAGCTGTCCCTGTACAGTAGAACCGGCCCATCTTTCTTTAGTGAGGCGTCTCTCTTCTCGCTGGTTAACCCATTGAGCAACTCGTTCAGCTGAGGTCAACTCCCTTCCTCTGCCTCTACCCCGTGGCACATGAGGAATGCTTGCACTCATCAGTTCAAGTCCTCGGGGTCCCCTGATATCATTCAGCATGTAAAAAAAAAAACAGCCAGGTTTATCGCATTTAACATTTAAAAAAATAAAGATAGAAATATTTTGTTGTATTTCTTCTTCAAAATACAACAATTGCATCATTACAAGAACCATTGCCACAGTTAAAAAAAAATAGGAGTAAAGCAATTGTATTTGTTAAAAGGAATTACCTTTCACAAGCTACTTTGAATGACACGACAGTACATCTGAAATCACCACTTCCAATGGAAAAAGTGATTAATTCAGGGAAATTTTCTTCAACAGTTTTGTGTATCAAGCGACGTAGGTAGCTCACCAATGTTGGAAACAGTAAGATCCTAAACCAAAGCACATTTCAGATATATTTGTTTAACATTGTCAAACTATTTGTAAAATGAGTTGCACTAACATTAGGTCATGGATTGGGGTCAACGTTTATGATAGAAAAGCAAAGATTTAAAAGACATAGCCTCCAATGTAATTGTATATTTGTGCATACAAGGGGTTCTTATACCTCAATAATGACTAATTTTTCATGATATTCAATTGATCATAGAGTTACTAATAATAATATACCATACTCTTAATGATGATGTGAAGTTAGTCTTACCTGTAGGAGTTATTTTTGCCAAGATAAATAACAATGTCTTCAATAATATCTTTTACAAAACTTGCATCTCTAGAACTCAGGTACCGGTTGTCCAATATGGCAGCCAGATTTAATAGGTCAAGTTAACTATATTCAGAACATTTCCCTGTTAATTAAATAAACATTCACATTTAACTTTCAAGACATGATTCTAGTTCAAGTCAATATCTTATATAATACAGACGTTACTTTAAAAAAGATGATTACGTCCTACGCGTCATGCATATTAACCAAAATGACTTAAATTCTGCCAAGGTCCATAAGTTTGATTGTTTCAATGCTATTATTAAGTTTGAATTTTTCACCACTATTATAAAGATTTAATGTTTTACCTCTATTATAAAGCCTGAATGTTATACTGCTATTATAAAGTTTGAATTGTTTCACTGCTTTTATGAAGTTGAAAGTTTCAACTCAATTATTATGTTTGAATGTTTTACTGTTATAAAAAATTGTGAATGTTTTATTGCTATTATAAAGTTTGAATATTTCAATGCTGTTGAATGGTTTGAATGTTTCACTGCTATTATAAAGTCTGAATAATTCACCACTATCCTCTGGGTACACAGTTTGTACACATATATTTGATATATATATATATATATATATATATATATACATACTTAACTATAAAACCTCTCCTTGTCATATGAAAAGTTGTGGAAAAGTTTCTTATACACTGCAGATTTATAAATTTATTGACCTCTTCTTTGCTAAGTAAAGATTGTATTTTACACAAAATTATATAATAGGTTTAGACTAGATCTAGTATAATGATTATTGATATCTATATTGAGATCTATCTAGTATAATATATTATATATACTAGTCTAAATAAGACTACATCATCAGGCAATCATAACAATCATCATTAACAATGATGCATTACATTAAGATGATTAAGTTGATTAACATGGACATAAATAATGATAAATATTAATTTAAAATAATAAAGTCAAAACTTATACTACAATACCATACTAAGTAACTAACATTTCAACATGCTGATTCAGAAAAATTAATGATCTAGAATCTGGGGTAGTAGACATGTAGAGTATACTCTGGGTTATATTCTACTCCTAGTATTATTATTTACTTTTACTATAATTCTAGACTCTTAGCTAAGTTAGTTTTAGTTAGAGTAGAGAGTCGAGTAAACTGTAAAGTCAGACCGTCTTTCCGGTGTTGTTTACTTGCATATATCTAACGTTCTTTTATTTAGAGTCTAGATCTAGGTTTAGATATAGATTCTATTCTTCATCTAGATCTTTAGACATTTGATCGGTCTAGAATATAATCTAGTTATCTAGTCAGTCTAGATTCTAGATCTAGATTTTAGTTTATCTAATCCAAATCTTATTCTTTATTATTTATTTTGTTAACCTTTTCTGAAGACACTAAATACATCCGGGAACCGGAAAGTTCATTTCCGTAATGCAGTGTGGATTTAATTTAAAGATAATATTTTTCAAAGAGAACTAGTAGATCTAGATCTATATAAATTAGACAAAGGTCTATATTCTAGTAAAACATAATAATTTCAATCAATTACTTGTATAGTGGCACTAATCTAGATCTAACAATAAAAAAGCTCAAGTAGTCCTAGAGTAGTTGTCTAAATCTATAATTTTATTATTATTTGTTTGAAATTGACGAAAATCCTGGTAACCATACATGAACATTTTTTTGAGCACAACATAAACAGGATTATTTGTTATCATGTTCTTGGCAATTTTAAATTTTAAACCCAATAATTTCTTATATAGAATACTAGCGTAAGCTTATTAACAGGCTATCTGTGTATTGTATTATAAACATTATGGTCATCATTATCAAGATTCTAGATTAGATCGTAGTGACGTAGTCAATCATACTACTAACTTTAAGACTTTACTTACTTTATGCACTTTACTTTGCTTAGTCCAAGACTAAGTTAGATATATAAATCTACTATCATCTACTAACTAACTAAGAATAAATACTAGAATTAGAATGACTAGATCATAGAACTAGATCATTATTTATGATTAGAATTGATGAGTCTAATAAAAAAAAACTCTAGTTAGTCTATCTAGTTCTAACTAGTCTAATTTACTAGTTCTAGGTAACTAAGAGTCTAGTAAAACTAGTTACTAGACTAGAGTGAACTCTTAGATGTCTTAGTCGTTTTAGAGTCTAGTTAGTCTTACTAACTTAGTTAGATTAAGTTAGATTCCTAGATCTATATACTAATAATAACTAATATATGAAATGATCCAATTCCAATCTATCTATTAATTAATCTACATAATCTATCTAAATCTAAGTGAACACTAAGTCTGTAATTTAATTTTATAAATATAATAAATTTATAGAATAGATCTAGAATCTAGTTGGTCAAGAATCTAAAATGTAATGTAGGTTGACTAGATCTAGATTAGAGACTCTAGACCTTAAATTTTAATTTAAAAAAATGGAATTCTCCTCTAGATATACTAAAATTAATAATATGTGCCATGCCAATTACTGAATTAGACACTAGATATTAAAATTCAAGTTTTCTAAGGGCGAAAAGTTGGGGTGAAAGAAAGGGGATTTTTTGTATAGAATTCACAGGCCAGAAGTAGACTAGAAGTGAGTGTTTGGAAGGCTTTTTTCTATAAATAATAGATCTATATAATGTATATATATGTACTGTTCTGTACTAATTTAAGATCTTTAGAATTAATCTATAAAAAGTAATACAGAGTCTTGAATAGATATTAATATTATATTTTATAATAAAAAGTATTCTAAATTAATCTACATCTAAGTCTATAGATATATCGATCTTGCTTGATATCTAGTTTAGCATTTAGTTCTAAAAATGTGAGTCTGAATGAACTCTTGAGTCTAGCAGACTAGATTTTAGATTAAAGATAGGTCTCTAGATTCTAAACTCATGAATCCTTAGGTGCAGGACCTGCACTCGCCTTGCCCTTATACTGCCTCTGCTATCTTCTATTACTATTCAAGTCTATTCTAGATCTAATGATCTAAAGAATATATTAAATTTAAATTTAGATCTAGAATCTATCATATATTTAGATCTCTGTAGTTAAAGTAGTATAAAGTTGTCAACGTTAGGTTAAATTGTGTAACGTTGTCATGCGTAATGTTGAAGAATGCTGTATTACTATTACACATTGGACTGGTCACTACCAATGTGTCGCGAATGCATCTAATAGACTGCTGGGTTCCTGCTTCCTGGAGTCACGCTTGACACATGAATGACACAGACATTACAGATTGACTCAAGTTCTCTTTGGTAGACAAATATAATGTTTTTTTAATGACAATAATAACAATACTGCATCTTATTGGCAGTTACATCAAGACTTCTGATGTGAAACATAATTACATCTGCATAACAGCGGTATTGAATGTCCAAGATGATTAGTTACAGAATAAACCACAAGTAATGTCCGCATCACAGCGGGTAACAATAATACATATCCAACTCTCAGTGTAGAGAAAAACTAATAGGAATATACGTAGTGTTCACTGGCTTCAACTGCCCAAAAGATACTACTTAACTCGAGTTACAACTCGACTCCCTAAGTCGCTACTACTAAAATCATATTTGACTGCATCGTCCAGAAGATAACACTTGACTTTGTGACTGCACTGACTGAACTAAGTCAATTTTATTCATTCTACTTCCTGTTTTCTACATCAGGAATTCACGAGTCTTTTTAACGTCTTAACCTGAGGTGAACCATTAAATCAGGCAATGTCAATTGAGACTGTGACAAAAGTATACTTTTAGATCTGATGATCAAGATTGTGTTTTTAGATCTAGTTACTATTTATAGTGTAGCTAGTACTAGATCTATATTATATCTTAGATTTACTTAAACTTAGATCCTTCTGTTACTATAGATCTTATCTATATAGATCATGGTCATCTAGACAATAGCTCTACCACTGGCGATCCCCCCCCCCTCAAATTTTAGTATAGAATTAAACGCAATTTGTATACGAATTTATTACTTATGTTAATAATATATACTAATTATTTATATTTCAACTTTTTTCTAGATTATTTCGCCCCCCCCCCCCCCCCCCCCCCCCAGTATGTTGGCTGACTTAATGGGGGGGGGGGGGAATGGCATCAATCCCCCCCCCCCCCTTCCATTAATTTTTGAGTGGGGGGCGGTCCAATTTATTTGTAGAAATTAGGGGTGCCCCGGATAGTCGCTCCGGCTTCTGCAGAATATTTGGCTTTTTTTCACTATCCGGCTCCGGTCGGATATCACTACCGGATAGTAAAAGCTACACCTGTATTTCTATTAATATTGTTATGCGCCTCCGCGCTAAGTCTTTTCCAGATACGCCAAACGGAGGTAACACTTAAATATCGAAACAACACAGGCGAAAGGCAAACAATATTAAGGTAATTGATGCTGATAAATGTCCAACAAGAAGTTTAAACTAAATCTCCATGTTAATAAAAATACACCAATACTCATAAAGTGGACATGAATCAATAATGTCAGTTCTGAAATACATTAAGGTTTTTGTTTCAAATAAAAGGATCTGTTTTTAAAACTATAAACTATGACTATGCACCAAATATTTTTTAGTACAAAGACAAGGCATGTTAATCTAAATAGAAATAAGACTTTACATTATAAATTCGCATTACATACGTAGCAGAGATGTCTGGCACATTTCAAAAGCTTGTCTTGACCTTTGAGTGGTCTAGTAAACATGTAATATTCCTTAACTACGTCACGCTGATAATCTGTCTAGATGTCTGGGTATATCTCAACCCCCCACCTCCTTTTGTTTGGTTAGTCCATAACATTGAGTTCACAGATAGGCAGCTGACCACATTAAGCCAGATGTCAACGTGTTGACACTTTCTAGAGGTCACATCTTATGAGGGAACTGAGTTTGTTTACTTGGAGAAGAATTTTTATTAGGGGTGGGACTACAAGCCAAATCTCTATAAGCTTAATCTGGTATGAGTTTGTTTATTATGAGATAGGTTGTCAATCAAGGGTCTGGAAACAAGCCACACCTTTTATACTAATGGCTGGGACAATAAGTTTGTTTACTTTAAGTCTCAATTAGGAGGCTGGACTACAAGCCAAACAGACACTGACCAGGGGCATGTTTAAAGGGAGGGCTCAACACCCCCAACTTCTTATTTGTTTAATCCATGACAATGTATTGATAGACATTGACCATTCTTAAGCCAGAATGGATTAACGCAGATTGTTGAGAAATATTGACACCTTCTAGAGGTGACTAGATGATGAGACTAAGTTTGTTTTCTTGTAGAGAAATGTAATTTAGGGCGCTGAACACACATTCGTTGCACAATAAAATAAAACAAATTTGTGCATGTGTGCGTCTATGTATTTTTCCCCTTGTATTAAAACTTTTAGAAAGAAAACTAATTTCATTGTTTAATTCTATTGATTTAATATATAAAGGAAAACCTTGCAGTTAAATTTAACATCGCAGAAAATAAATTGATCTAAAGCACCACAATTAGACCTAGCAAACAAAGAAAAATATGCTGGAATGTTAAGAAACACTTGACCTATGTAACTAAGGTACAGAGATAATTTATCTATATGCTTGACTGATCATGCCAATGTGTTATCTTTTTTTGCCTGCACACTAAACACTATCGCGTATGCCCAAGGAAAAAAAACGCGTGAAGGTCAACACCATCAACTAAACACACTACACTAGGACTACATGTGTAGGCTCACTACGTCTATCTGACCAGGTTGTTGCAATCAGTTATAAACACAAAGTCTATTTATGCTGTTTTTTTTCGGTAGGGAGGGTGTGGGTGATTTTGTTTCTTCTATAGTTGGTTTTCCTAATTCTCTTAGATCTATATAACAGTAGATCTAAACATAGATATCAATAATAGGCCTACAGACTACAATTAAATCTATGCTTCGCAACATTTAAAGCTCAGGCTATGAGTAGGTATAATAGATGTTCCTGCTGTTAATAAAATATCGTTTGCCGCAAATGGATTAATAAATATATGACCTACGCTTCAGATTCCAACGATTAATTAACAGCTATCAGTATTAAGCCCTTGAAGCCAGAACTAGAAGCAGTCTTTGGACTTAAAATTACAAGTCTGATGACCAGTTGTTGGTCAGAAATTTTTTTTATAGTTTCATCAATATGTGGATTCCATGAAAGTTTTTCATTTATTATAACACCTAGGTATTTTGCGTTTTTAGTCTGTGTTACTGGTTTGCCATGAATAAGATAAGTGGAATTAATTTGTTTTAGTTTTTTTGTTACTCTTAGCAACTGGCATTTTTCTGGGTGGAAAGACATGCTCCAATTTGATTCCCATTTCTGTAATTCATCTAATTCTCTTTGTAAAATATCTGTGTCTTGTGTTGTTTTTATTGTTCTATATTTTATGCAATCATCTGCAAATAATCTGACTTTTGTTCCTGAAGTAATGCAATTTGGTAAATCATTTATGTAAATTAAAAATAGTAGTGGACCCAAGACTGTTCCTTGAGGTAAACCTGAGTTTACTGTTATTGGTGTTGATTTAGAGCCATTTATTATTACAGTTTGTTCTCTCCCTATCAGAAAATCTTTAATCCACTGATGCAGTGGACCATTAATGCCGAAATATTTTAATTTTTTTAAGCAAACTATGGTGGTGAACTTTGTCAAAAGCCTTAGAAAAATCTAGTAAGATAGCATCTATTTGTTCACTATTATCTAAACCTTTAGAAAAATCATCAATTAGTCCTATTAGTTGTGTTTCACATGATCTATATTTCCTAAAGCCATGTTGGTATGGGGTGAGTACATTATGTTTGTCTAAGTGGTTTATGATGTTGCTACATATTATGTGTTCTAGGATTTTACATGTAATGCTGGTAAGTGATACTGGTCTGTAGTTTCCTGGGTCAGATTTTTCTCCTTTTTTTAAATAGGGGGATGACATTAGCTTCTTTCCAGTCCTTTGGTACTCTACCCTGGTTAAGTGAAGCCTGAAAGAGTATTTTGAACACTGGGGCTAGCTCATTGCTTAGTTCTTTGAGTAATCTAGCTGGAATACCATCAGGTCCAGACGCTTTATTTGGTTTGATGTTGGCTAATAGTTTTTGAATTCCATTTTCTTGTACTACTATATCTTCTATGTCTCCTGGGGCTGAGAATGCTGATGCAAAGTATTTGTTTAGGATGTTTGCTTTAGTCTCATTATCATTATGTATTATGTTATGTTCATCTTTTAATGTTGTTTCCATTTTCTTAGACTTAATGTATGACCATAGGTTTTTGTTGTTATCTTTAGATATTACATTATTTATGTATTCACTCTGCAGCTGTCTGCTTACTTTTTGGGTTAAGTGTTTAATTTTTATATACTTTTTGTAAACTCTTTCTGCCTTAGTTTCTTTAAATTTTCTATATAGGTTTTCCTTCTGTTTACAAAGCTTCTTTAGTCTATTATTAAACCAGCATTTATTTATTTTGTTTAATGTGTATTTAGTTGGTATATGATTTTCTATAATGCTTTTAAGATGGTTTTTAATGAAATTCCAGAGGTCATCGACTGGTTGGTTAATGTCTTTTTCTAATAAGAATGTTTGTTGAAAGTTTAATGCAGCTTGGTGTAGTTGTGTTAGGTTACATTTATTCCAGAGTAAGATTTTTCTTTTGGGTTTTGAATTGGCTACTGCTTTTATCTGACTGTGTATTTTTATGATCTCATGGTCTGATAGACCAGGGATAATATCATAATCAACTACTAATCCAGGTCTGTTGGTTAAGAAGAGATCTAATGTGTTGTTTAATCTAGTTGGCTTTTTAATGATTTGATCTAAACTTAGGTTGTGTAAAGTTTCTATGATCCAAAAAACTGCATTTTTATTTGTCTCATGTATTCTAAACTAGAATTTGGTGGTCTGTAGATGCTGCCTATTATTAGGGATGTTGAGGTGGTATTAATTTTACAAAATGCTGATTCTATATTTTTTGAGTTAGGTAAGGTAATTTCTTCTGCTATAAGAGTGTTTTTTATTGCTAGAAGAACTCCTCCATGATTATCAGCCCTATCTTTTCTAAAAATTTCATAATTACTATTGAAAATTTCTGCATTATAAACTTCAGGATGTAGCCAAGTTTCTGTTCCTGCAATTATGTCTGGTTTCTCACATTCTAATAAAATTTCTAAGTCTGCTGTTTTGTTCCAAATGCTTTGAAAATTTATTACTAAGGTTTTAAGGTATTTTGGTATTACTTCTTTAGTAGGTTTGTTTAGTGAGGCTGTTGTATTAATTTTAGTAGATTTAGGTTTAACAGGAGTGGATCTGGCTAGTGGTTGGTGAGTTTGGTTTGGGATTGTGTTTAGGATATTGTATGGGTTAGAAGTGTCTGCATCAAAGGAATCAAACAGTCCTGATGTAAACTGAGGTAACCCACACAGTACACTGTACCATGATGTGTCTTTGTTGCCTAAGGCATAATACACAGGTGTATTCATATGGAGACATGATGCATGGTACCATTCATTGCAGGTGTCACATTGAATGGCTTTCTGTTTCATGGTGCATACTTTTTTGCAGATGTTGCATCTATCTTTAGATTTGCATCTATCTTTAGATCTAGGCCCTGGATTTGACTCTACATCTCCTGCTATTAATATTAACAGTGATAGGTATTTATTTCTGCTGTGTCTGATTGAGAACTTCCATTTGTGATGGGTGATCTTCTTCAATGTTATGGATGTGTATGTTAGGTTATTTTTGAAGTTGCATTGATCTAGAGTGTGATGATTGATTATGACTGTTGTTTCCTTTTTAAGTTTAGTGTTGACTAAGGTAGATCTAGTTCTATGTTCAGCTAGTGTGTATTTAGTAATTATTAGGATAAATAGCCAGAGCAATTTCATGATGACTGTTGTTGATTTTAGTTTTTAAAGGTCTAGTCTAAATCTAGTTTAAGGTTTACAATGCCTAAGTTAAGTCTAAAGTGAAAGCTAATTTACAATGACAATTAAATCAAATCAAATGGTTTATTAAATTCAAAATATGGACCTAGACTAGATCTAATTCTAGATCAATATATTTACGTGTATAACTAACTATATAGAATATTACTATTAGTTATTATTAGTAGTATTAGTAGATGATTAGTAGATCTAAAGCCTTAATTAAAGTCTAAGTCTAACACTAGACTGAGTAGATCTAAAATCTAAGGGTATAATAATAAATATAGACTAGATCTAAATAATATTAAATATATAGATTCTAGATCTATCTAATTATATTTAGATCTATATAATAAGGCTTAAATCTTTACTAAATCTGCAATTTTTCTAGTTGAATTTGGGACTATAGCTCACAATTTATGCTTGAAACCTAAAATTGCAAAAAAATTTAGAGTAGAATCTAATTGGCCCACTTTATTTCTCCTCCCACTTCAGAAATTTATTTTAGAGCTTTAGATTATAGTTCTGTAACAAAACAAAGTTACAAACATGCCTATTGAAATAAATGTATAACTTACAAATGAGCTTTTTTTTTATATAAATATTATTTTTCGAACTTTTGTTTTCGGCGCCGATCCTCAAAGCCTTAATCTAAATATGTGGGGTATCTTCTAATCGTTTTATTTGCAATGTAGTAAAGGCCTATAAATTCATATTAGAATATTTTTCAAGTAAAACATTTTTCAAAAGTTCCTTTTATAATAGGATGAATAATGATCTGTAGATGTCATGAGAATGCATTTCTGCAGTGAAGAATGTAAGAAAACACTTTTGGCGTTGAACCCCACTGATAAGTAATGAGATGTAGATACCAGGAGTGCGTTTCTGCAGTGAATTATAAAAAAAAAAAAACACTTTTGGTGCCGGGGCTTTGCCCTGAATCCCACTGATTACTATTGAGCTGAATTTGTCAGGAGAATGCGTTTCTGCAGTGAAGAATCCAAGAAAAATGCTTTTGGCGTCTGGGTTTCGCCCCGGACCCCACTGATAAATAGTGAGATGTAGATACCAGGAGTATGCGTTTCTGCAGTGGAAAATAGAAGAAAACATTTTTGACATTGAAGCTTTGCCCCAAACCCCAATGAGGAGGCTTACAGTGCTCTCCTAGAACCCCCAAGCTATCAAGAGAAAGGCCTCAACATGACTTTTTTTTTTTTTCGCCAAATGTTAAGAAACACTGCTTTTTAAAATTTTTTTTTTATTTTCATATATATATATATATATATATATATACATACTGTATGCCACTCCAAAGTTCTGGATCCGCTAGTGAGCTCTACTGTAGATGATCTGTTCCTCCAGATGACATCCTTGGGATGTCTTCATCTTTGTAACCAAGAAAACTGTCTCTACTTACATAAAATTAACTTCTTTAAAAAAATAATTTTTTTTAGACAATTCAGACATTTTTGTTTAAAAAAAGGAGAAATTACTCATCTAAATTTTTTTTTTCCAATGCAGGCCTACTTAACCATTGGATTTTTAGGAATAATTGCCAAATTACTCAAATGGCTGAGTGGAAGTACTTGAAAGACAATAAAACTTGACTATTGCCTTTCTGTTGGATTGCCTGAAGACTTATTAGCAAATTATACTTCAATGTTAAACAAATCAAATATAACCTCCACAAAGGATTATCTTGATTGAATCTAACATTTTAGTTCAAATAACTTTTTGTGCATGTCATAATTTAAAGAAAATGGGAAATTCCAGTTCAAGTAAAAACTGTGCTGTTTCTACCACCATGGGCATGCCTCAAAGAGAAAGGGACTTGCACATAGCTGTTGTCAACAATGACAGGAACAATGTGGTATATGTTCTTAACCAAGGTGTTGATATAAATTATCCTTGGAATAACCCAGCTGTGCCTAGTGTTAAGGATAGTACCACTCCTCTCATAGCTGCAGTTTCTCTTAATCATGTGGAAATAGTTGAGGTAATGTTTATATTTAATTATGTTTTCCCAATTATGTTTACAGTTTAACAATGGTGAATGGTGGTCTTAGAAGTATTTTGTCTAGCTACTGAGCACAAAAACATGAGCTTTTAAACCAGAATTATAATCATATTTTGCAGATTTTTATTGGTCTATCCAGCTCCAATAGTTATTTGGAGAAAGTACAACCAGCTGGTTATCTGGCCAGCAGTATAATAACTCTTGTACACTTTCTGAAGCATTATATGGATTTTTTTTTTTTTTACAAAGCTTATATTAACTCACTCTGTCTGTTTGTCTGTATGGTAAAAAGTTTGTACTCTTTATTTTCCTACATCCAATCTCAGATTAAGCTGAAATTGTGCACAATTATTTCTTTTACCTGACAACACAAGAATCAAAATTTAAAAAAAATTAATCAATTTTATTTTTTTTGGTATATTGAACAAAGGAAAGAAATTGCACCCAACAGATGTGGTGGTATAAGTGGAATTGGTCCCCTGGAAGACTCTTGAGCCCTGAGTGAACATTTTTTATGCAAGTAAAAAAAAACAATCATGTAAACATTCACCAAGATACCCCCCTTCTTCCCTCCCCCTTTCTCAATTGGTCCAGAATATTTATAAAGTTTTGTTTTTTTGTTGTTTTTTTCCTCTTTTGACATGTTTCCTGATCATAATTATTGCTAAAACAAATGTCCTATTTATAGAAAAGTTCTATTCGACTATAACATTCATTTTTTCAATATAAGTGCAATTGCTACTTTGGTTTTTCTATTATAATAATTATATTGCTTTTATAAAAACAGGAAATATTTATTTTTAAAAATAAAGTGATATATATATATATATATTAGAAGTTCTATAAGACTAAAGGTTGATTTTGCATTTTGTTTAAAATAGGTGCAAATGCATCTTTTATCTAATAGCATACTCTGCTGTTGGTTTTTTTTATTAAAAATGCTTATTTTATCTGAATTTATGCATTAAAAACATTTAAAACTATTCTCACAATAGTTGTGTGTGTTGATACTATTCCAATAAATTTTCATTGATGCAATTGCTACTAAATGTGCCCTTTTGTTTTTTAAAACTAGTTTTTAACAGATTTGTAAAATAAAGATTTGAAAGGTAGTTTGTTTTAACCAAAAGTTTATGGGGCATAAATTATCAGTTAGTTTGCACTCATAAAAATGTAATGTGTACAAGTACAACTGACCCTCAAGAGACCACCTACATAAGCTCTCTTTTTATCTAGGTTATTATGATTATTAATTATTGAGTTGTTGCTTAATTAAATGCATTTTAAAACATTCCCCAGATTCTATTACACAATGGTGCATCTGTCAATAGAACTGATCGCAATGGTTGTACACCACTGTACAAAGCGGCATTTCATGGAAGAATGAATTTGGTTGATGTTTTAGTCAAGGCTGGTTAGAAAATTTAACTTATTTCCTTTCTATGTTGCATTCTTATATTTATACAATATATATATATATAATTTTGATATATCATTTTATTTTTAGTGCTATTTAATTACTAGTTTTTATTTTTAATATGTGAAATACTATTTCTTGTAAAAAACTAAAGCCTAAGGTTGTCCCTGGGAGATAAAACTACACAATTTTTGAACTATTTCTTAACTTATACAAAAATTACTTCGGCAAGCTAAAATAGCTCTTAAACTTGAACTGAATTCTGTTCTTATATTTTTAGATTAGACTAAGAAAAACATTTAATAATTTTTTTTTGTTTTGTAAATATATTTCAAATCATTTTTTCTCTGTAAGTAATTTATAAATGATTTCTTGTTATTAAGGTGCTGAAATAGACAAGCCTGATAAAGAAAACCAAACTCCTTTGTACATTTGTGTTCAAAATGCAATAGTGCATTCCAGTTATGATACAGTTAATCGACTTTTAGAAGCTGGAGCATCAGTTAATATGTAAGTAATTTATTTAATTTGGCTTTGAATGGTCACATAATGAAAAATATATTTATAAAATATATAAAACCTGTTTGGGTGATTTGGTTATAATGTTCTTATATTTAGGATTGTTCACTTGGTAGTCTAGGATCAGTTCCTTAGCTATTATCTGTCATCTTGCTAAGGGATTGGTCTATAGAACATAATGATAATTTAATTTATTTAGTGCTATATACAAACATAATTTAAGTTCAAGATGCTATAAGAACATAACAGTTAACAAAGCAAACCACTCTAGTTAATTTCTCAAGAATAGAAAGCAGCATGAATCCAATACTCACAGATTGATGATCTTTTTTTTTTATGAATATAATTTACATTTGTATTTCTTTTATGCTATTGTATGTAAATTTCTTTTTTATCTTTTGTTTCAAAGAATAGGTAGACATATTGACTTACTTGTCGTAGTCCTTTTGACTCCCAGTGGAGCATAGGGCAAGTTTGTTTAATTATGTCTGAGTGTATTGTGTCAGTTTTATCTGTGAAATCCAGATCCTCAAGTTGTTATGTCCGAGTCCAATGTATGCCTGTTGTGCCATCTGTGGACCTTTCCATTACCTAGTCTATTACCAATAACAAGATTGTTGGGAAAAGTTGCAACTATCTTAACCCCATCTCCATTTCAAAGGAGTGGATTATTTGGCAATCTCAGTCTTCATATAGATAATATTGATGAATTTATCTGGTGGTACAGTAATATCTCATCAATTTCCATGTGATTTCACTGTCCACACTGTCAAATGCTTTTTCAAAGTCTAAACCATAAGAGGAAGATTGCCAGTCTATGTATTGCTCTTTTATAATGCTGAGTGAGGCTATGTGATCTGTGCATACTGGCCTAAAACTGCCTATAATTTACATAGTTTTTTTTTCTATTGCTTCTTTTAACCTATCCAAGATGACACAAGTCAGGTCTTTGCTAGGAATTGAGTCAAGTTGCTGCACTAAGATAGATCTTTTTTTTTTTTTTTTTTTTTTTTAGTTTAGTTTGACTAAGTAGCCACCTTACTAAATTATTCTTCATATCATTTCTATTTTTACCAGACACATTAACATTTGTTTATTGTACCGCTTAAACCTGCACATTAACATTTTATTTTATTTTTTTATTGTAGAGCTGATCGTTATGGTCGTGTACCACTTCACAGTGCTGCTCACTGGAAACTGAAAGAGTTGATCCGGATCTTACTGGAAGCCAATAGTTTAGTCAACGTTGTAGACTATAAAGGGAGAACACCTTTGTATGTCTGTGTAGCATCATTAAGTACTGGTATTTACAAGGAAGACCTTAAATATCAAGTACCATGTATAAAGGTATATTAAATAAACATTTAATTTTGTTGTAAAATTTGTGACTTCTTGTAACTTTTGACTTCATTCTTGCAAGTAGATATTTTAATGACTTAGTTCCCTATGTTTTTGTTCTAGATGGGATGGAAACAAACTTGTTTTAAAAGTTCTATTTCTTTTTTATTTAAATACACCAATTCATGATATAGAAATTGATGCCTTAACAGGAGGCAAATTTAAGATTGCTTGGCAAGGTCAATTTCATTAATGTGTTACAAAAATATGAACAATGTCAGTACTGATACGTATATGATTTTACAAACAAAATGTTTTAAGAGTAATATTTATTTTAATAAATCTGTGTATAAGCTCTGTTGTTTTTTTTTCTAATAGATCTTACATGCTGCTGGTTGTGATATGCTAAACATGGAGGACTGGTTACGCTGGAAAGGCCCAGGTATACCTGCTGAACTATTGACTGGAGATGATAACTTTCTCTCCTGGTACAACTTGGCAATGACCTCGCCACCCACACTGAGGAACTTGTGTAGAAAAGTTGTTCAGAAGAGACTGGTAACATACGATTGTCCAGGATTGGTGAAATGTGTCGCTCAGCTTCCTGTTCCGCCGTCCCTGAAAGTTTATTTATCTCGTAAAATGTTCCACCTACCCATGTTGTAGGGGACATCCAATGCAACATCTTCCCCTGAACTTCAAAGTTGAAAAGCCAAATAAAAATGTTTCATATCTGGTGTTGCTGTATAATATTGTCACTTAAGTTCATTGAATTGAGCCTTTATAAAGATCATTTATTTATGTCTTGCAAGAATTAATAATTATACATTGTGTGGAATAAATCAGAGAATCCTTTCTATATAATGACATAGAAATCATTAAAATGGATATTTCTTTTATATTATTTTAACATTTCCTCTCTAATGGATTTTCTGTTATGAAGACATGTATGCAGCTATCTTTATTTGTCTTTCTTGACTTTATAATTAATTAATTCCAAGTTTCTTACAATGTTTTGCTTTACTTAGTTTATTCAAATCGTGATCTGACCTATATCTCTAGAGGAAGATATTTTTTAATCTATTTAATGTAGTATGTAGATCTACTTGGACTAGATCGGTGCTAAAATTTCTTTTAAGCAGAATTAAATAAGAAAATTATCTTTTAAAATGTAAATATAGAAGTGAAAACATTAAGGATGAGACATCTTAGACAAAAAAAAGTTATCTAGTAATAAAAAAAACAGGTTGATATTTGAAAAGAAAAAAAAGTGTTATGTAAGTTTAGCAATGGCTTATTTCTGAAAGGTTTTTTTTTCTCTTGTAATGTTTACTAATTGTATTCATCAGTTTAGTTCTAAATATAGATTTGTGAAAATTTTCTGTTCATTTTAAACACCCAAAAATCTTTGCAATATTTAAAAAAAATCTGTGGGTCAATGTTGACCTACAATAGCAAAAGTGCATCAGGATTTTCAACTTTGAAGTTGAGAAAATAACATGCGACTTGTGTTGTGAATTCTTTAAAGTTATTTGTTGAGCATTATAATTATTCTTTAGGATTTTAAAATATATATATATAAAAGGTGCATTTAATGATGAGCATAATTGAATGTTTTGTTGACATTGACCATGTAACAAATGAGATTATGCTATATTTGTTTTTGTACATACTTTTTCTTATGTAACTAATTATAGCATTATATGAATCTCTGTAATTTCTCTTACACTTTTTTGTCTTAAATCTAATTTTTTTTTCATTTTGTAGACAAGGTTCTGAGTTTATTTCAATATTTTAATTGTTTTGGTAAAATTGAAGACATGTTGATTTATTGGCTGTGATTAAAAAGTATTTTAAATATATTCTCTTTGATTTAAGTAACTAAATAAAAGAATACTAGGAAATAGAGATGGGAGTAGACTGATGTGCAATATAATTTTATGAATATACAAATAAATTTGTTATGCAAATAATGAGCATTGTGTTGCAAATGGCATTAAGTAGCAAAATATTTTTAGTACAAAAAAAAATTTGCACAGATAACAGTATAATTGATTGATGGGCTACAGAAAAATTGATGCTCTGTTAACTGCATTTTTGTTTTTGAATTTTGTTAAGCTTGTTATGGGTGTCAAAGGTTTAATTAGCAGGGTTGTTGGTGCTTTGGCAGCTGCATGTTTAAAGCTCTTGATTGCTATCAGTCTCACCAAAACTGAAATGTCAAGGAATATCTGAGATCAGCATACAATATCACACATTCAGGGTGCAAGAATTTACCCTACTGGAATCGGCTATCACCATTAATCTCAAACTGGATTTAGCAATAATAATTGAAAAGTCCTCTGCAACCATGACAAATCAAATTTTGGTAGAATGTCTTATTGACCATGGCATTCAAAATGATAGTACATGTAGTGATTTGTTTTATGACAGTTAAGAGTTGTCTAAACAAAGTATAAATCAAATGTACAGATTATGTAGATTTCATAAGCAATGTGTCATGTATTTCTCCTGGAAATATTGTGTTTAACCAGTATACACAGTATCTATGCATGATTGACACAAAAAAGACTGCATTTACTAGGGCATGTCAATCCAAAAGCCAAAGTGCAATAGGACTTACATGGCAGTAGGAGGAAAAAATCTCTCCATCAGCCCTTTGGCAGAATCATTCCAATACACTAACAGAATTGGCCTGTTTTGCCATAGCAGATTCTGCCAGGACTCAACAGAGAAGCAATCAATACCAATGATACATTTAGGCACATCCATTGTCTCTTAGAGCTTTGATTCATGAGTTTTTCCTAAGCCTAGATGTTAAAAAGTAAAAGACATAATATAACCTTCTGATTCAATAGAATTTCTTGAAATAATCTTTTTTTAAATTGTTTCAAAAAAGACTGCATATCACTTTTCAACAATACATCTGTGAAGTACCCATAATCTTTTCTTATATCAATCCATAATAAAACAGAATTAACCAACTTTTTCTGATGTCTGGCTGCAATTCATTGCAGGATATATAGAGTTCCCCTTTCGGAACTTGTGAACTATAGGGCAGATGATGTAAAGGTCTTTTGACCCAACTAATACCTATTAGAGCTGGGTGGATTCTAGAGGTGCCCAAAGATACTGGAATTAGAAATCTGTCTTCACTAGGATTCCAGGAATGCCAATTCAGAAGCCAAGCGCATTACCACTCTGCCTCCGCAGTATATATGCTCACTATAAATTTGACACCCTCGCCTAGAACAGAAACTTTTTTATTTTGTAAAATGGTTACATGAAATTTGACATTAGCGCAGTGTACTCTTATATGCGATACTTGTAAAAAAAAATAATTTACTATTTATTGAACCTCATGCATGATCACTAATGGCTGTGCAGTGTAAACTTTAAATTATAATGCTGATGTACTTTTGAAATAAGACTAATGTTATGAAGGATGTGAAAGTAAGATGTCTTTTTACTTTGGACTGGCTTTGTATTACATTTCATCACACAGGCTATTAAATTTTACTTCTAAAACCATTTTAATAGTTTAACCATCCAGAATTATTAGTTTACCTTTATCTTCCACAAGAATATTATGCATCCCTTTTCCTTATCTATAATTTCCTTTTTTATAAAAAAAAAAATTTACACTATGCTCCATGTACATACCATTTAGAAAGTCTAAGCAGTCATGCATACATAGATACATATTTTCTAATAAACGTAGATTGAATGAGGAATGTGAAATTGTGTCTATATGGGTTTTAACATTACTTTGATGGTAGATAATGGTCTCAACGATCTACTAACACACTTTGCATTATGCTGTAAACTTCTGCACTATTCTCTGAATCACATTTATTGCAAAGGAAGACTTCCTCTATCTTACCTTGAACACTTTTTAGGAGGAAGAAAAAACAAGGTGACTGTGCCCCCAATTTTGACATTTTTGTAGTTCTAGTTTACCACAAAGCTGTGCTTTGTTATGAACTTGTAGCTTAATTTGTTTCATTAAAGACTAAAACTCACAATATAACTATAAACTTGCCCTTTTTTTTTGTGTGTCTTACAAGTAATATTTACAGTACTGGTTTTGTTTGTACTAGAATTATGACTTATTTGAAACTTGTTTAAAAATTAATTCCAGGGACACTTCAAAACAATCATTACACAATGAGTGAGAAAACTATCTCATATTTATTGAGTCTAGACATTTAATAATGAACAGAAATAACATGAACAAGACCATGTTAATTTCAGCAACATGTCTATATGAGTAAGCACTTTCCTGATAAATGAAAATAAAGAAGTTAATGTACCATGATTGTTCTAGTTAGTGTGTATGCATGACAAACCCAAGCATATGGTCACATTTTTCTTTCCATTATTGTTGAATATCGGAAAAAAAAAATATTTTTGAAAAATTTATATTTACAATGCTTATTCCCAATGGTTTTATCAGGCAGCATCACTGGATAAATGTATTCATGTTCCAATAGATGATCACAAGTGATAAAACTAAGAATGAAATTAAGTGGGCTATCATAAATACAACAAATTTCTGAGGACCCCAATAGTAGCATAAAATACAAGTTGTCTTAATTCTGCATGTATCACCTGCTGAAACCTATAAAAGTTTCCTTTAATTACTGCCATCTACTGATGTAAATGTTCTACACAAATAATGCATCAAAGTCAAGATATACACTGAAATATGAAAATCCATCAACTTGAGCTATTAATACACTAACTCAACACCTCAGAATTATACGTGTTATTTCATTAGGCTTGAATTATTAAATGGTCCAAAATTCTGATCATTTTCAGTTTTAACATTTGAAACAAATGGTGATAAATCTATATAGATTCCATTGTTATACAACCATTTTTTTAATATATAAATGAGCCATTAATTTTTCGACAAAATTTCTGACACAGAATTTCATAATAAACAACAAATGATTACATAGTGTTGAAACAAACTAAGCCTTACTAAGAACACCTGATTACAGCAATAGTTTATTCTTTGATTACAGACTCTATACCAATCATACCAATTAAATAGAACAATAAATGCATTCTCACTTACCCTACATTGTTTTGTTACACAACTCACACACACCAAGGTCTTAAGATGATAATAAATATAAAATAAAAGCAGTCTTCTTATGATTTACTGCAATGAATGAAAAAAAAAGGTACTGATGGCATTTTTAAGAGAAACAAAAGGCTGTTTCTAAAACTCTAAACTTATGCAATGGAAAAAAAATCATCTAAAAAAAAAAATAAGACAATGCCTCATTCTGTGCAAACAGCGCTCCAATAACACTGCACCTTTTTGTTTTCGGAATGTAGAATCAAATCCCAACACACAAATGTCAAACATTCATTCCATCACATCATAAAGAGATATAAAATGTATGTATATATATATATATATATCACAATTATTTCTAAAGTGAATCTTAAGTGACAGGGAAAAAAAAACTTTCAAGAGCCACAAATGTACAACCACCCCAAATAGCTACACAGAACATCAAACACTACAGTTTGTAAGACAATATCACAAAAAAATTGTCAACTAATGGAAACCTAAAAGTAAGAATAGATTCTAACAGCGAAGAAGATAAAATGGGGAGTAGGGAAACAGGTTAAAAATCCATAAATTAATATAAACTGCTAATAAACAATAAGACTAATTCTCTGGACTAAAGTCATAACTATGATAATAGTATCAGTGTCTCTGTACATTAAACATGGAACAATAAAATTATAACGCTGTTGTCTCTGCCTTTTTACCAGATGTTTGAGCTGTGACTTGTTGTGTTGAGGCTCTAGGATAATATTTGGCCAGTGTGCCTTGTGGAATCCTCTTCAGCATCTCCTTGGGGAAGATACGAAGAAGTTGCCAGCCTATATCCAAAGATTCAAAAATTGTTCGTTTCTCATAGTGACCTGAAAAGAAAAATTATCAAATTAAAAAAAAAAACACAAAAAAAAAAAACTATATATAGGAGATGATTGCTATTTTGTTTAAACTTACCTTGGGTAATGAAATTCTTTTCAAATTTAGTCAAAAATTCCAAATAGAGCAAATCTTCAGGTGTCAAGGCTTCCTCTCCAACCACAGCTTTCATAGCTTGCACATCTTTACCAATAGCATAGCAAGCATACTGTTTCAAAAGAAAAAAAAGCAACTTGATACCATGGAACCTCAATAGCAAGATTATAGTATAATCCATGACAATAAAAACACAAGTCTTGGTTTCATACAGACAGCACATTTAGATGCATCAACAATAGATTTTTTATTGTAAAGACTTTTTAGCATTACTCTCACACACCCTATTTATGCAGTAGTGAAATTACATTTATTTTTCTATGATTTTTTTATAAAGACAATAACTTGAAAGGGGCCACTTGTCTCCCTTTTCCAATCAAATAATATCCAATATGAAAGGGATACCAAAAACAAAAATTATAATTCTATGAAGTGTAAGAATCATGTAGCCTAAGGGCTTCATCTACATTGAAAACCTTAAAAAATATACACATAGACCTTACCAGTTGATTAGACACATCAGCATGATCCTCCCTTGTCATACCCTCACCAATGGCAGATTTCATCAAACGGGACAAGGATGGCAACACATTTATTGGTGGGTAAATCTAGATTTAAAAAAAAAATAATAGTTCTATATACTTTTTACTGATCTTTTAGAAAAAAAAAATGTACGAAGCAACAAACAAATGAAGAATGAACAAACCTGTCTGTTATGCAACTGTCTGTCCACATACATCTGACCTTCTGTGATGTAACCAGTCAAATCAGGAATAGGATGGGTAATGTCTAGAAAGAAAAAAAAATAAAGACTAAAACATCAAGAGACTAGTCAACACTATAGAATAAATAAAAGACAGCATGAGTCACAAAGAAACTACACACCATCATTAGGCATGGTAAGAATTGGAATCTGGGTAATTGAACCACTCCTTCCTTCGACACGACCGGCACGTTCATAAATTGTAGCCAAGTCAGTGTACATGTAACCTGGGAAACCACGGCGGCCTGGCACCTCTTCTCTGGCAGCTGAGACCTAATGCGAAAAAAATGAAACTATTCAAAGATATTTCTAATAACATAAGCTTCAAAATTATAAATAAGTCTTTTGGGATAAATATTTTATTAAAACTTCTAAATTTATCACTAAAAAATTTTACATTTAAAATAAAAAAATGCATACTTTTATTACAAAATGAAGCATATTCTGCATTACATCAGACCTGCCTACCGTTAGGCAAAATGCATATTAGTTACGCAAAATCAGCAAAAAAATTACTGTAAGTACGCAAATACAAATTTAACCAGTCGTGTTATGCGCTTCGTATCCTTTTTTTCCTCTCTTGACTAGCTTACAAGCGGACACGGAGGTCACTTGAAGCCACCCTTTGGGGGGGGGGGGGGGGGGGGGGGGGGGGCGGCAGAAAAGGTGGTGCGAACACATTGTGCCCATATCTATACTTTGATTGGTTCTTAATAGCTTTAGTCTAGAAATGAGAACGCGAGAGTGAGAGAGTGGCTGTTCGGTACCATTCAGTTAGCTTCTACACCACCTTGACTTTTTTTTTTTAAATTTAGTAGAAATTAATAAATTGGAGAATTAAAAAAAAAAAAAAAGGATCCCTGATTCCTGTGCTATCGATAATCTATTTTAAAGTTTTTAAATCTAGATCTAGTAAGAAGATGTATATGGATTTAGATCTAAATAATTAAATAGTAAAACCACATGAGATCTAGATCTAATTTATATAATTTAGGCAAAGATTAGCTTCATTTAAGATCTTAATACATCTAGAATTGTTCTACTTGTCTTTCTGGTATCTAGGAGTCTTATAACAGATATCTATTACTATAGTTGTAGAAATGAATATGAAATAATGTATTAGGTAGATTTAGTCTCTCAGCAACTACAAGCTTATATAATATAGATCTAGGTTCTTAATTTACTAGTGGCAGTTGTGATACAGATTTGATGGCCTGTATTAATTAAAAAGGAAATAGTCTTCTTTAATATGCATCTAGATCTTAATATAATATTTGACAAAATAGTCGAACGTGCAATTGTTACGCAATCTGGTGCCCAAATACACATTTTGACTATCAGTGTTACACATTTGGACTTTTTTTGGTAGGCAGGTCTGTCACTCAATTTGATAAAATATAAAGTAAAATTTATTTTGCTAACAGCTATATCAAAAACTGACATTTTATTTTCAGCAATCTTGGATGTCTGGTAGGTAAGCCCAAAAATGAAATAACTTTTTCAAGTTTTACCTCTCTTAGAGCTTCAGCATAGGAGCTCATGTCTGTCAAAATTACAAGGATATGTTTCTCACATTGGTATGCTAGATACTCAGCAGTGGTAAGAGCAATACGAGGTGTGATGATACGTTCAATGCTGCCAGGAAGGAATATAAATTTATTTTTATTGATTCATAAATAGTCTTGAAATAAATCTATAATGAAATATGACCATTCTATCTTCATTTAATAATGCAACCATGTCTTTAATAAAACTTAAAAGTACTTACGTTGGGTCATTAGCTAAATTCAAAAACAATGACACATTTTCCATAGATCCATTTTCCTCAAAATCTTGCTTGAAAAACCTGGCTGCTTCCATGTTAACCTAAAAGTTAAAATATTTAGTTAGATAAAAATCATTAATTCAAGAGACCTAAAGAAGTCTTTAGTAAATAAATCTTACCCCCATAGCAGCAAACACAATGGCAAAGTTATCTTCATGGCTGTCCATGACACTTTTTCCGGGTAACTTGACAAGACCTGCTTGCCTACAGATCTGAGCAGCAATCTGAGTTCAATAGAAATAATAATGCCAGCATTGGTATAATGAATGACGATATTTTTAAAATAAATTTGCTACTATTGGAGAATAAAAAAAGACCAACTACTTTATTTTCCTTTAAAGATGTATGCTAATTTTTACATTTTGTCATGTCAAAAAAAAGTATTATAACCTCATTGTGAGGCAGACCAGCCGCAGAGAAGATGGGAATCTTTTGACCTCTGGCTATACTGTTCATAGTGTCAATGGCTGAAATACCAGTCTCAATCATCTCCTCAGGGTAGATACGTGACCATGGATTGATGGGTTGACCTAAGGAAAGAAACGAGTGAAGCTAATGACTATTTATTTCAAAAATTAAATTAACATCTTGTATTAAAAAAAATAATTTTACAACCACATTTTCTAACACCATTTACCTTGAATGTCCAAGAAATCTTCAGCCAACACAGCAGGACCATTGTCAATAGGCTTACCAGATCCATTAAATATTCTACCTATAAAAGAAATCAAGTCAAATGGGTCACATTTCTTGTATTAATTTTTTAAAATATTGTCTACCCAAAAGCAGAATAGTAAAGTCTATTGACCTTTCACTGCATGCCAATAGTAGCCCAGAGACAATTTTATCCATGACTGTCAAGTTTATTCCAAAAATTCACCAGCCAATATTAAACTAAATTTCTGACAATTTTATTACAGCCAGTATCAGATAATTAACAGCAGAAACTAAGGCATACATGTCTTACCTGACATGTCCTCAGAGACAGGCATTCTCAAGATGTCACCAGTGAACTCACACTGTGTATGTTTAGCATCAATACCAGATGTTCCTTCAAATACCTGTTGAAAAAAAAATCATACTTAAAATGTAGCATAGATCTAACAGTAATATACTTAATAGAATTGGAATGCTTGGACTAAAATCCTGTTACCTGGACAACAGCTTTAGATCCCATGACTTCAAGCACCTGTCCAGATCTTTGGGTTCCATCAGCAAGAACCAAATTAACAATTTCAGCAAACTTGGGAAACTATTCAGATCATAAGAAAACTATTAAAACATTTTTTTAACATAAAGAAGAATAAAACTTAAACATTCAATGTCATATTTAATTTATTTAAAAAATAAAAAAGCAAAAAACTTACTTTGACATTGTCTAAGATTACTAATGGTCCATTCACACCGGATACAGTTTTGTACGCTGAAAAGTCAATATTTTGTGTTTGTTTAAAACTCACTTACTAGCTTAATTATATTTAAACACTCATGCATGACAAGTCAGAGGTCAAACAGAGGTGACCTCAAATTTTTTTAATGTAAATAAAGAAATAATAAACAACAAATGCCATGCCTGTATGGTGTTACATAAAATTGTCCTATTGTGTTCTATGGTAATATACTGTCAAATAAAGCAACACAAGTCTTTAGTTTTAAGTTCAAATTCAAAGAAGGACAATTCAAACAAAAAAAAATAAGGTTTCGGAAATTTAATAATTTCCCTATTTGTTCCTACTAACTAGACATGCAGAATGCACTAAATCTAGATTACTGACAAATTTTCACATAAAAAAAATAGGCTGCTCAGAGATGATCTACTCACAATTGCTATAACTATAGACTTAGACTGTAGCCTGCATAGGTTTTAACTTACTTTACTTATTATTTTAAATAGAATCAAAGTCTAGTATTTTCATTAATAATGACGGTTTAACCAAATATAATGTTTGTGTGCATCTTCTTTGAAATAAATACTTCCCCAATGCGTTTGTAATTAGTAAGCAGCATTTAAGTTTTAAGTAGAACTCTAACTTTATATTATTCTTATATAATCAAAATCTAAATTAAAGATCTCTTTCTTAATTTACACTTTTGATGTTGAAGTCTGAAGTAATCTACATCATTATTATATCTAGATTTCTACTGGAATATCTAGAAATCAAAATTTGCTGTATCTAAAGTAATAAAAGGTAATCAGAATATTAATTCTTTTTAAAGTGTAAGCCTTTACTTAGCCTTAGGCAAGCAATTTAAAACTAATCATTAGTCTAATGTTTACATTTTTGTAAAGCAAATTATGAAATTTGTGTCATTAAAAGATCATTATTTATGCAGACAACATTTTCAGATAAAAAAGAAAAACTTACTTAGCCTTGGTTGAGAAACATAATCTCTCGTTACAGCTAATTTATGAGTATTTCTAGCTGCAATTTCATTAAGAGGTTGGTGGAGAGAATTTACTTTGATTGTATGCGCCATCTTCCAGTGTTGTTGATCATGTGATAGTCACGAAATCACGAGCGGTTGCCAGTTTATTTAAGCTTGAACTGTACATTTTTACCGGAAGTAAAGATGATTTTGTTAAGAAATGTTGTCAATTTAGTAATCTAAGTTAATAAATCCCCACAAAAATGAGAAACCAAATTATATGTATCCATTCTGATTAGTTAATTTAAATTAGAAAAACGTATTCTGATAAATCGATATGTAACCATATATAATGGCTCAAAGTCTCTTGGAAATAGCTTATTTTGTTGCTAGCTTTGGAAAATACTATTTACTAATAGTTTCTTTGAATGATTTATTGTTTTAAATTTCCTTATGTAGTAATTGATGATTTTTCGGTACTAAATTTTAATCTGTTTAAATATTTACAAAATATTGTAAGTGATTTGTATCATAATTTTGGCTACTCCACATAGACCAATATTTTTTTAAAGCTCTAAGTGGCACACTAAATCACATGAATGAATCGGAAAAGCCAGATAAGATTTTACGTAAAGTAACGTAAGCATATTCATGAGCATAATATGCTGGATATTTTCGGTTGCTTCGAAATAATGCCTCTTTGCATGCAGACACTGGACTATATAGACTCTAGTTCTTTTTTTTTTTTTTTTTCGTTAAAAAACGATCATTCATTTTGAAGACTTTCTTGATTCCTTTTTTCTCTTGTCCTTCTCACAAGCCAAACTAGAGATCTATTTGCGTGTAGGAAGAAATGTTTGGTGTAAATTTAATGAAAAGGAAAATTATAAATAAACAACGTATGGTGGATGGTGTGTTTTTCGCAATAAACCCCCTCTTACCCTTTTTTTATTCAGATAGCGCAGAGAGTGTTTTCAACTTGCGAATGCAACCAGAGACCCTAAAATAATCAAGGGAGCGTTCGAATATTAGGTAGCACCAAAAATCACGTTTTGGCTCTCCCCCCCCCCCCCCCCCCCCACTTATAACAAATCGTAACAAAACTTACACACACCCAACCGTAGAGTAACATAACAAGAAAATTCGAATTTACAAAACACTTCGGCGCTTCGATGACGTATTCAGTTTTGTCCCCCAATAGTGTACATATACATCGGGCGGCTGCTGAATAGCCGTCGGAAAACCCATGGAGTTAAAAAAACAAACAGGATTTTTTCCTTTAACATTTTTTGAAAACGTTATTAAACAGCAAACATCTAATCAAAGTAAGAAACTCGAATAGCTCTATTTAATATCAATATCTAGCATTTTATTAACTACTAAGTTTCTATTTCACAACCTACACCAACAGGCCTAGACTGTGGTTCTGCGTTCCTGACCTCAAGTTACCCCAACTAGGCTGACCCATTCAAACATTGGGCAGGTACAGGACAGGGGCGTACCTTACGGATGGCACTCATATTCCAGGACAAACACACGCACACCGAAATCCTTTCACGACACCGTGGTAAGTGAAAGTCAGACCACTATATCTGTTAATAATAATAATAATTTAAATATATCTAATGGGCGTTAACAAACTTAATGTAGGTTCAAGGTGCTGCGACAACACAACAAACATAAACACGATAATTAAAATGACAAATGATTTTTAATTTTTTTTTTTAATTTCATTTGAATATTTTTTTTTTGCTACGTAACAAATCTTGTAACGAATCGTAATAAATGTGTGTACCCCTCCCCCATTAGCCGTTATGTAATATATAACCGTTTCCTTACCATATAAAGTCTCCTTTCGGGGCCTCTATATTGATATGTCCAGTTTAAATAACAAGGATCTCAATGCAATACATTAGTTCAAATTACAATTTACATTTTAATTTTTTTTTACATTTATTTTTCTATTTCCCGCGCTTTTACACAAGCGTAGCAAATTTCTTTTCTGCCTCGATTGAGAACAACATCGGACAGATAAGTTATTTTTAGTTAATTGATTGTCTTTTTTTTTTCTTTGTTTTGTTTTGTTTTCTAGCTGATGATGGCCTCGTGGCCCAAACGTCCTTTGTTTTACTTGGTCCGGCAGGGTTACATATATGCATTTTTATTGTATTTCCCTATAGATCTATAGGCTACGATAGTAGAAGTAGAAAATTAAGGCGTCAGTGGTTCATCAAAGAGTAGACATATATTATTTTACTGCCATAAAAACAAAATGGCTATTGATATAGCGTTCGCTTTACGCATAACTATAAAAGAGACTTCGACTGGTGCTGATTCCAAAAATAAGGTATGTAAGGAACTATGAAGGACTTTTTTTTTTTGCACCATAACTATTTAAATATTAATATTTTTAATAAATTATATATTAACATTCTACGGCCATATTACAAGGTCTTAGGGGCTTGCAAAGACCTTCCTTTTGGGAACAGTACAGTACAGTACAGTAAAAGAAGAAGAGGCAGGCAGAGAAAGCGATGGGAAGACAACATAAAAGCATGGACTGGCCTGCCATTGAAAGAGGTTCTATCCAAGGCAAAAGACAGGAATGAAGAAAAATTAACCAATTAATTAACTATTGGTAGGTAATTAACTATTAGGTTTGGTATCTTGAAGAAGGGAAAGAAATCGTTCTTGGCAGATGTGGTATAAGTTGAATTAGTTTCCTTGAGGACTAAGCTCTGAGAAACATTTTTTATGCATTTAAAAAAAAAAAGATCATGTAAGCATTCACAAAGATACCCCCTTCTTCCCTTTCCCTTTCACATTTGGTCCAGTTAAGAAACCACATAATTACTTATCTGGTATATAATAATAATAAGATGCTGATGTTGAATGCTGGGATGACATAGCCTTTGAGTCGTAGACCGTACTATGTGGAGAGAGATGGTGACCAAGACATGTGTACGGGGATGTCTCTCGAAAATAGGGCTCTACAGTCTCATGAAAAAGTGTTCTACGAGATGAATAATAGTCGTTCTACTACTGAAGGAGGCCAACAATACCAATAATAATAATAATAATAGGTAACTGAAAGTTAAAAGAGACCAAAATATGAAAACCTAAATTTGGAAATTATGCGACAAGAAAAGTAACTAAAGGAACATTAAAAATTTTTATATAAGCAGAGGAGATAGTGACAACAGCATTGCAAACACATTCGAGGCCCTAAACATCTCTAAGAATACTCTCGTTATAAGTTTACAAGGCGGTAGGTCTACTGGTACAGACCTGTCACATCACCAGAAAATTTCTCAGTGGACATAGATTAATAAATAATAATTGCCAATATTTAGTTCACTGCTTTAACTTAGCGCATCTTTATTATCCTTATTACACTTGTTGGTCGTCATAATAAATTTAAGCAATTTTTTCACATTTTAATTAGTTGTAGTTCTATCAAAAAATTCATTAATCCATTACTTTGACCTAGTATGGAGCATGGCACTCTAAATTTCGTAAAGTGTTTTTCTTTCGTTGAAACAATTTTATCAACTTAAGAATGTTTCAACCAATTTTTAGATTTACTCCAGGAATGATCGACGAATATTTTTTCATTGTTGATTCATGAATGTCTTCTGTTATGCTATCATTAAATAATGAATACTGTATTCAGCTCATCAAAGCCCATACACGCCCTACGGACCATTTCAGTCACGTGTAAAGAGAAGGCCTTCTTTGAGGGTAGTAGAGTTAGCAAGTATTCAACATTTCAAATGTAATGAATGAAATCTTGTACAAGGAGTCGTGTTATATCAGTTGACCTTAGCAATTCTTAAGAGATTGAACGTTTAGTATGCGCTCCAGGTTGTCGTTATGAAAGTCTTGGTCATCCCATGCCATTCTGCAGGACGTTTGGGTTGGACGTAATAATCTTTCTTTCTGATGGAATGTCCATCAATAACAAGTCAACGACTCGCAACACTAATAGCATGTGTGTGATTATATTATATATTTACCTATTTAGCTTCTTCCTCCTTTAGCCAAATAAGCAGGGTACATTGTTATAACCAGGACGGTCGTGTGGATTGCGCTCTGGACTGTCAGTCGATGGTTCCGGGTTCAAACCCTATGTCATCCAATGTCATCTCTAGCTGTTGGAGGCTTATGCTAGGATGTAAATGTCTTCAAATCTGATGGAAATTTTGTAACTTGTAAAACAAACAGCCGGACACCTTGCATACTTTTATTATGTTCATTGTCATCATCACTTTTGTCTTTGCTACGCTGCTTAAATGTCTGTGGATTGGTTATCTTCCCTTTATTTTATTACACGACATTCAAGAGCGCTTAATCGTATTTCGTATAAAGTTCCCCATACAGATCGTGCGATTTATAGGGCAGAAAAAAGTTATGGTCATCTGTTTCTTTGACCAAAGGTTAACAAGGGTGCCATGTAGCCATCACAACGACCACTCACATTTACTTTCCCCAACTTAAGTGAGAGGCGCCCTTAAAATCCCAAAATTCAAAATCCCAGTCTTCACCGTAATTCGAACCCATGACCCCAGGTTTGGAGGCCAAGCGCTTAACCACTCAGCCGCCGCGCCCACTTAATAATTCAACGTTGACTTTTATTTCAACACTTTGTTTCAATTTTCACAATCATCTGGCTTACATAACTTTCGACAAGTGAATGTTTTATTGCACTTACATGTAGTCCGACAGAAAATCTACTTTCATGCTATGCAGTTGTTTAGAAATCATGTAAATGACTGATTCCAATAGGATCTGTTTACGTTATGTTCCCATCATAAATACTTGAAATGGTAAATATAAATGCCTTGCATACTTTTAGGAACTCAAATATATTTTCAATGAGTTTACTTAATCCAAGTTAACAGGGGCATGATTTATACGTCTGACATTCCTAACGCTGTCAAATAAACGACAGGCACAAAGGTGAGATGTCATTGAAATGTACATGTGCACCAGGTTTTATCTTTTCTTATTCTGATTATGTGATAAATTCAGCCACGAATGGATGGCATGCTAATTAACTTTTACTCTATTTCCTGAATTTTGAAAAAATCGCTTACAAAGTTGACTTTTCAAAGCAGAAACTAATTTACATATTGTTACGACTTTCTCTCTCCTTCATCAGGCATTCTGTAAAACTAATGCTCAACAACACAACACATCAACATAAGAAGTTGCCAAAAAGAGTTCCAAATAATTTAGTACTTTAATGAATAGATAACAGCCAATACTAGATAATCGGCAACACATCAACAACTAAAAATACTACACTGTACACCACCGTACTAAACTCTACTGTCTCTACACTGTACATCACTGTACTAAACTCTACTGTCTCTATCTCTTCCTGGACTCGCACATTCACTTGAGGACTCCACCAGAACCGACTTCGTGGCCGACTCACAGTCCCGGTCTCCTTGCTGTACTGTCTTGAACTGCCCCTTTCTTTCACACTGTCTCTCGTCCGTGAAGGATTTCGATCACATGACCATAACACGGTTCATATTTGTGTGTACTAGCAGTACTGTCCCTTGTCCATCGACAGCCGTTGACCTGAGTGATTTGCCTGAGTTCAAGTTTGTCAACTGAACCTACAGTTAACCCTATCGCGACGCCAATAGGGTTATAACATTGCCCCCTTCTCAGATTTGTCCGTCCCGTACAAAATCTATCTGACGACATGGGCCGTGGAGGTGAATCGATGCAGGTGGGGGTCTATCGGTGGGAGCGACAATGGGCTTATATTGCCATCTCAATGGAGCCATCTGCGTTGTAGTATGCGTATGCCTCTTTCTCCTTCTGCTCCAGTTGATCTCCGTTTTTGTTGTCTGACCTTTCTCTCAGTCACCACCGACATGCCAAAAAGCGAGGCAGTGGATGTCATGGTGGTAGTCATCAAGACCGCTGGTTCAACACTTTGCGTCAGCAGACTCTCTCGATGAATGCTTCGCAATTGAACAGGAGACCCTCCAGGAGGTCAGGTTATCTAACAGGTCACCAAACTCAGCCGCATCTGGGAGACATGCCTTTAGGGCACGTGGGTAACGTCCCATGTGCAAAAGTTCATCATCTGCTGCGTCACGTCTCACTGGATTCTCCAGACCACCTTCAGGGCTTCTCTCGCTTGTTATGGCATTTCTTTTCTTGTAAGATTCTTCTTTATTGCAAAGAGCCTTACCAGTGAGCTCTACATAACCAAGTTCCTCCATTAACTGTCCAGCTAAGGATTTCTACCTAACATGGTGCACAAAATGTTTATGTACATCGATTTACATATTGAACTCTTTTATGAATACAAAGAAACATGTGAGTCGAGTGCTGGAATTCCCGCGAAAACGTGTTCATGTATTTTGAAATATTTTAACGAACAAACCAGAGTTTTTGATGTGTGGCCGTATAGGTAGTAATTTTGTCCATAACGATGTAGGACCTATATAAACATTTCTAGGAAAATCTTTAGAACCGTTTTCAAAATACCCGTCCAGTGTCCAGTTTCAACCTACTTTCTCAGACAAAGACGTTTGACTTAGAAAGACCCTCTTTATAACGCCATCCCATATGTACATATGCACATATGCTTTTAGCCCGTGAGTTCTAGTATGGCCTATCAATGTTATTTAACTGCTTCCCACCCCCTTAACTATCGCCCACAACAAAAAACTTGGTCTGACTTTTCTTAAGCTTCTCATTATTTCATATTCTCTCTGGTAGCTTTCATCCGTCCCCCACACACAAACACCAGCTTTCACACTTTTCGGACTTTTTTTTATTACAAAAACAACCCTTAACTTTTTTTAGCATCCTCCGAGTGATCTACCCTGACACCCACGTTTCAGCTTTGAAATTTATAAATAGCATCTATGGTTTTAACATTATTTTGCATCCTTTAATCATAAGAAAAAGACTACAGATCTTTTTAATGCTATTAGTATTATTTTTTTAGAAGTTAGACAGCATCTAAATGGAAGCGGAAATGACGTGAGCCATATTAATAATAAGTATACATAGGGGGGGGAAAAGCTTTAAAAACACAAATTTGTATCCTGTTTCTTTTTATGCTTTTTTGGGGGAAAAACCGAAAACAAAAATGCAAAAGTTTGATTGAAAGTTTGCGGGTTTTTTTTTTTTTTTTTTGACAATTGCGGGTTGGTCAGGATGCGAATTTGTCAAAATCGTTCTTAGCAAGCGCCTTAGAGATAAAAGGAACCTGTGTATGAAATTTGACGCGAATCCGTACAGCAGTTTAAGAGATTTCTGGATCAATGAGTCAGTGGTATTTTACAAATATATAATAGATGAAATTACGGTAAATTTCAAAATCCAAATTTGTTTTACCATGTTGACTCTTTATTTGCCAAAAATAAATTCTTAAGCCCCACCCCCAAAAAATAGAATTTTATGGAGTTGTCATGGGTTTCTTTTATTTATCTAGAATGGGTGACGGAGAGTTTTTTTAAAGCATTAAAACAATAAAAGAATGAACTAATAGAATCAAACCACAATTCACTAAAAGTGAGAAGTAGCGATTGAAGCATTAACAACTTTAACCGCACTTTAAAAAAAAATTAATAGTCGAAATTTCAACATCTAATTTAATTAGCATTCAGCAGATGTAGACCTCGGTAGAAAGATAAAGTAAAATGTTTACAAGATTCGTCTGCCAAGCGTTATTAAAAAAAAAAAAAGATCGTCTGCCAAGCGCTATAAAAAAAAAGATTGTCTGCCAGGCGTATAAAAAAATTGCCACCTGAGGTCTTATATAAGATGTAGGCTGTCTCGACCATTGTTTTAAATCACTGACAGTCGACAACTTGAGAGCTTGACTTTCTTTTTGTTGTTGTTATGAGTAAGACAGTGAATTAATGTCGTAATTTTCTGAAAATTTAGGAGCTATTTTCTTTCATGTGTCCTTTCTCTTACTTTCTTTCTTGTCTAGCATTTCTTTTCTTCCTGTTTGCCTTTTTCATTTCATTTTTCAGTATCTTGCTTTAAAAAAGTGGTGAAAACAGCGTTGCAGTTTAGTCTATTAAGTTTCCCGACAAAGTTAAAGTAAAATAGATCTAAATCATGTGCATAGCAATTCTGTGAGCCGATGCTTTGAGTTCTGATACCATTTTATAAAGATATATGCTCAGCAATTAACAAAAACTTCATTGATATAAGGTGAGTCTTTAACGTCATTAAATTTCACACACACATACTTATAAGTTGAATCAATGTAAATTAAATTATAGATACCATAAAAATGCATGCTGTAACGTACGAGTGTGATATTTTTCTATTTTCTTTCAATATTATAATATATATTATATTTCAAAAGTTCTAAAGTGGGTTTGGCATAAATATTTCAACAAAATATTTATCTTTTAAATGAGGGCGTTCTATATTTACTTAATATTGATGACAACTTTTATGATAAGGGCATAAGAGAACGTGGACTGCATACATTCATCTAAATAACATTTGAAACCGTGAGTTGAGCACTCGGCTAAACGGTAGTGAAACATGGTCAACCTACTCTTGGCAGGAAAGAAAAGCTGAAAATCTTCTACCTCCGATGCTTAAGGTAGATTCTTAAAATAAGGTGGCAAGATAAAATAATCAACGAGGAAGTCTTGCGAAGGGAAGGGTGACAGGACATTCGCGATGTTACTAACAGTAGGCGCCTTTTCTGGCTTGTACATGTTCATAGAACGCCACAGTGTCGACTTATTGAAATATTGTACTTGGTGATCTCACTTCTAAGATCTTATCATGTATACAAGTGCGACTAGAAACGACACCAACAGTTAGGGGAAAGTAAAACATGATAGATCCACGTGGAGGGCAGGCATAAAGAAGTGCCCTGGATCCCAGTGTTAGGAAGAAGGCTGAAATCTCTGCAGCATCTGCTGATTACACATGCCTAACCTGTCAAGGCAGATGTGTATCTAGGATTGGTCTCTCTAGTCAGATGAGAAGTTGCAAAGGGAAAAAAAATCTTGAAGACATAAAATGCCAGAGCTTACAGTAGTGTAAAGTATCGACTTGCTTGAAGATTGACCACCACCTAACAAGAGACTTAAGTGCATACTGATCTTTTTTTCTTGAATGAACATCTGTTACTCATTAGGCGAAACATTGTTGATTTTTATTTTGTCATTAGCATAGAACTGATGGAATGTCGAGAGAGCTGAACACGGCAAAAAGAATAAAAAGTCAGAATTAAAACTAAAGTCTTTTTTCAGCAAAGAGTTCTGTAAGCTGGTAGCCATCTTAAACATTGTGCTGCTGCGATGCGAAGTATATTCCCTACTATTGTCTATTTTTAAAAGGTTGTTTTATATGTACTAAGTTAAACACCACATATATCTTTAATAACTGTCTTGTGAATTTAAAATGTAATCTAAATAACAAACCAATGCATTCATGTGCACTTGAAGTTTTGTAATTTTATTGTCGTTAAATATAAATAATATTTTGTAAAATTAAAATAATTAAATCGTTCTCAAATTTTAACTTTTTTATTTTACTTCATATTATGTCTTTTTTTCATTTTTTTTAACACCGGCCTTACAGTAAGCAGGCCAGGCTAAACTGTAGTTCTCGACTGATTCATTTAGACACCTTCCTTAATCTTCTGAGACGAAAAAAATCCTTTATATAAAGGAAGAAATAGTCTAAACACGAGATGCAAAAAGAGGCTTTGGCTTTTTTAGAGTTTTATTAACCTTTTTTTTTTTTGAAGATACAGCTGTTAATTCTAATTTTCTTGGTGTTGTTCTTCTGTAGCCAGTAAAGGTGATACTTCTAACTCTGTAAACCTTACAACCAAATCATAAATGTATTATTTTTATTGTTAAAACGCATGGAAATCTTCATTTTATTAAACATTCTGTTTATTCTGCTACTGTAGGCCAATATCTCTATCTATCTATCTATCTATCTATCTATCTATCTATCTATCTATCTATCTATCTATCTATATATATATATATATATATATATATATATATATATATATATATATATATATATTGAGTGTTTTCACGAGGAAACTAAATGCACTGTCAAATTCAATGGAGCCCATTCAGCACCTTTTGAAGTTTGCAGTGGTGTCAAGCAGGGATGTGTGCTCGCACCTACTCTGTTTGGCATATTCTTCTCCTGTCTACTGCATTATTCGTACAATGACATAAACGAAGGTGTGTTTCTTCATACAAGATCCTCTGGAAAATTATTTAATGTATCAAGGAAGCTACTTGTCAGGGAACTCCTGTATGCTGATGATGCAGCTATTGTGGCTGATTCTGATATTCAGCTACAGTGCCTGGTTGACAAATTATCTGCTGCTTGCCAGAAGTTCGGCTTAAACATCAGTCAAAGCAAGACTAAGATACTTGTCCAAAACACAAACACTGCACCTCAAGTAAGCATTAATGGCCAACCACTAGAAATTGTTGATCACTTTTGTTACCTTGGCTCCATCATATCCAACAACACTCTACTGGATAAAGACATAAACAACAGGATAGCCAAAGCAATGGCCACTATGTCACGGCTGCAGAAAAGAGTCTGGGACAACATATTGCTGACTAACAGTACTAAAGCCCTAGTCTACCGGACCTGTGTGTTGAGCACCTTGCTGTACGGAAGTGAAACATGGTCAACCTACTCATGGCAGGAAAAAAAGCTGAATGTTTTCCACCTCCGATGCCTAAGGCGAATCTTTAAAATAAGGTGGCAAGATAAGATAACCAATGAGGAAGTGCTACAAAGAGCAGGGTGCCAGGACATCCGCTCTGTTATCAGCAGCAGACGCCTTGGCTGGCTTGGCCACGTTCGTAGAATGCCAGAAGGTCGACTTCCACAGGACATCCTGTATGGCGATCTAATAGAGGGCAGGAGAGCCGCTGGTCGCCCACTTCTACGTTATACGGATGTATGCAAATGCGACATGAAGCTCTTCAAAATCGACACTGGAAACTGGGAAGAGGTGGCACTGGACAAATCCACATGGAGAGAGAGCATAAAGGAAGGGTCACAGATTGCTGATGTCATACACAACTGAAGCAGAAAGAAGGGTGAAAATGCAACGGCGCCTGGTGATTATATATGCCCAACCTGCTATCGCAGCTGTGTATCAAGGATTGGCCTCTCTGGGAAGAGGTGGCACTGGATAGATCCACTTGGAGAGAGAGCATAAAGGAAGATTGCAGATGTCATACACAACAGAAGCAGAAAGAAGGGTGAAAATGCAACGGCGCCTGGTAATTATATATGCCCAACCTGCGATCGCAGGATTGGCCTCTTTAGTCACACAAGAAGTTGCAAAGGGAAAAGATCGTCTCTCGAGACGTAAAATGCCACAGACAATATATATATATATATATATATATATATATTGTTAATGATGATGATGATAATTTTACAAAGCTTCTATCAACTCTGTCTGGTAAAAACTGAACACGTTATTTCTTCCACACCCATTCTCGGATCAAGTTGAAATTTTAAACAATTATTTATTGTACCCATAGACATAAATGAATATAGACTGGCCGAAGGAAATAACTTCATGTAACTTGAAAACATGTATATCTATTGTATTCGGATTTCCGAATTATGAAAAATTGCATGATCTTCATTCTTAGAGATTAAACAAAACTACACTGCTTCCTTATTTACAATATATATGAATACTTCACTTTTATACAGCTCATAAATGCTGTATAATAAAGTACACAAAATTGCAAGTTACAAATGTTCGTTTCATAAAACTCTTTAATCAGTCAGTCTATATTTATTTATGTCTATGATTGTACCTAACAAAACAGGAATCATTTAAAACAATAGCCATGAGTCAATTAATTATTAATAACTAATTATATTGTTTGATAGCGAATAGGGGAAACAAATTCTACATTATTGACAGATATAGTTGTAAGTGCGGACAAGTAATAGTTCTTCTCATTAGATTAGCTTTTTTTTTTTTTAAGATTTATATATATATATATTCGCTTTGATTTCAATACCAACAAAAATGCTGGCTAAATGACTTTTTATCTATTGAAGTTCAATCCTTCTCATGACCTACTTCTGTGGTAATAATATAAAATTGTGAAACACTATTTGGTGGTTCCACTTTTGATAAACATTGCTTTATGACTATATTTATGATCGCCTTATGTAATTGTTACAAGTAGCTGAGGGAAAAGGAAGAAATGAAAGTCTAATTATAGAGCAGACATTTTGACGTCATCGCATGGAACAACAACAAAAAAAAAAAAAAAGCTAACTGAAATAATTCAAAAAAGAAAGAAAATTGCTTCCAACTTATTTTTTAAAAGTCTTACAGAGTTTGTAACACGTTGCATGAGACAAGCTCAAGCGGATTTCGTTCCATCAACATAGCTCCTCCTCTTTTTTTTAACCTGAAATAACTACGGAAATCTAGGACAAATAAATTCCGTTAAAACAAAATAGCAGAGATAGTTTATTTTAAAAAGGTGGTAAATGAGTGGTTATGTTAATAAGATGTATTTTGGTACAAAGGTTCAAACCCTTTGAAGTTAACCTGATGATAATGATTTGTTGGTTTGGTACAGAAGAATACGAAAAGACAAAAGAAGCTATGTGCTGATTATATCTTATTTAGCGACATGCAGTGGCGTGAGGTGCCGGACAGGAACAGTCACTGTGTAGACGTTATTCACGACATTGTTTTTTAATTGGGGCCTTGCTGCGGCACTTACGGAGGTTTCGCTTGCTGGCCATTCTGGAGCAAAGATCAACTGGCGATTGGCTGGTCTGGAGAACCCTCAAAATGTGAAGCTAGTTATCTTGCAATCGGAGCGCACTATTCATCTGTTATATAACACATCTTCTAGCGGACCTTTTTTGTTACACAGATGTCGTCAACCTTCTGGCATAAGAAATCTGCCAAGAATCAACTGAAGCGTTCTGAAATCTCTTCCTCAAATAGTTTTTCATTATTATTGTTGCAGGCGCTAGAAAAATATTTTGCAAAGATAGAATTGAGCGTGTTTATATTTTGAACTAGGAAGAGCATTATTATTAACATTATTTTTATGATAATAATCATAATCTTTATTATCCACCCGTTTTCAACTAATAACGTTATTTAAATCGTTCCCAATGTTTAGCAGTGGAATATTTTTAGACTACTTGAACTAGAGGAGAATACGAAGATATGTGCCATTGTATATTGAGAGAGAAAGAGGTCATAATGTTGGATGCTAAAAATAATACATTCAAATCTAAACAAATTAGAATACTCAGAGCACTACAATGTTTTTAAATGTCCTCGTTGAACTGTGCTTCTATGCTCTGCGAACTGTGTTTTTTTTTTCCTAAGTAACTGGAGAAATAATTCCTAGTTTTCCTAGTGACTAGTTTCCAATCGAATTCGAGCCAACTCAATCAGCCAAAGTAATGTGTGTCACTCTACCGCATACCCTCACCATTACTTACTTTTATTTCATTGACAACAACTCGATCATTCAAAAAATTTACTTGAGATGAAAACTAACAAGGAAACTATAACAGGTGCTTTAAAAAACAAACTAATATATTAACTGATATGGCATAAATTATTTTGAATCAATCATGTTATTAATTTTTAGTATATCTAACCATGATTTAACAATAAACAAGGTTACAAAGACAGTTTGTGTAGAACCACAAACTCAAAATCGGCAGGTTTCAATATTTTCAGAAGAATATCGGTATTAAATTCTATCAGGCAGGTAAAAAGACAGGTTTCAATATTTTCATAAAGAAGATTATAATGAAATTCTATCAAAGGCTAATGACAGAGAAGAATGGAGAAAGAAGGTTGACAGATACTGTGTGGTGCCCCAACCATCCAGAAGACCAAGGGATATGTGAAACTGAAGCCAACTGTGAACTGATGTCATATAATGATTATCTAGTTGATTTAAATGTTTTGCAAAGAGTCAATCGCTTAGTACTAGTCTTCTGTGAGAAATTATAATGTTTTAGTACTGTCGGTAAAAAAAAATTAATTTAGTTAATTGTGCCATGGTTATGTAACTGCATTGCAGTTCAGGCGATAATATAAAAAACTACTTATTAATTGTTGTTTTAAATTATGTTCCACTTATATGCATATTAAATAGATTTTTTCTCTTTAAAAAAAAAAATTTTGACAAAAAATCTAAAACCATTTGCATAAATGTGTTAAAAATATGGTAAATAGTCATCTCCCTTACTAAATAGTTTCCAGTGATTGTTACTATTAATAGTGAATAGTTGTAAAAATGGAGTATTTTTATGGAAAAAACTGCTCAAATAGTTGATTTAAAAAAATAAAATTTTCGCTTTTAGAAAAAAAAAAGTAGCCGTTGCATCAGAACTTTCAATGGACTAAAATATCATGATGTCGGATTTTCAGTATCTTTTCTAGTTGAGATCTAAACGGGACGACAGACAAACCACACAAACTGATAGCGTCTTTTCCCCTTTCGGGGGCCGCTAAAAATGTGTGGCTTTGGAAATATGTTTATAAATAATTTTGTTTAACGTAATTTTCATGCGTATAGCATGCTCAGTGCGCTTTGTTACAAACACTTTTGTGGATTAGTGTGTGTGTGTGTGTGTGAGGGAGTGTGTATCCGGGAGAGGGTTTCAGTTCTGCCTTTTCAAAAACAATTTTAAAAAATTGCTCAAGCCTGAATTCGAACTCGAGCTTCAACGATGGAATGCCGACTTGTTAGCCACTGAGGTAGCGAAGTACTTATAAAAGTAGAAGGTTTTATATTCTTTTGTTAATTTTAAAGTTTTAGCCAACGACCTAAACTCTACACAAGTCTTATCTCCCCTTAGCTTAGTAGGACCTACTGTCTCTATATAAAACTAAAACAAATTTAATTAATTACGACTAATTGATGAACTAATTGGTTAATTTTTTGGTTGATTCATGTGTTGTCATCGACAATGAATCCGTCAGATTTTTTTTTTACTTATGTTTTGGAAGAGCGCTTGTGTCGCAGGTGTAGCTATACTAATTAATCAATATTTGTATTCTCTACGAGTAATTATGAAATTCTAGAGTGACAAGGTGTTGGCCTGTATTGTGTGAACCATGTAATTATGCAGGTACGAGATTTATGGAAATTCCATGTCAAGACAGAACCCTTTTTTAGTTTTTGTGTGTGTGTGTGATACGTTGATGTTTCGGTTTCAAATAATATTTTGTGTTGTTTTCAATGTTCTGACCTAAATTAGCATGTTTATATTCTATGTAAAGAAGAAAAACGGCATTCTTTGGCTGGAATGTATTGACTAACTTAATGTCAGTATTATTTTACATGTATGTGTTACAATCACATATATATTTATATCACCAACTGAATTAATCATAAACCATGCTTCATTTCACCGTGGCGGTCTTAGGATTTGCCATAGGATTGATATCACACGTTGTAGATTAATGTAGATTGGATACGGACGTGATAAAAGTCACCATCACATCTTCCATCGCAAAAATAAATAAATAAAATAAAAATTCTCAATAAAAATCTAAAGTTGGTTTGTCCTAATGTTTTCCATCTTGTTATCACGCTGTGCAGTTCGAAAACGCCACTTGTTCAAACAGAATTGTAAAATTTTGAACACTTTCGTAGACCTGTAAAGAAATCCAATCTACTAATAAAATATAATGTCTTATAATGTTTTTCCCCAATTATATTGCAATTGTATGTTTAGAACTTTAGTTTATATTCTTATGGTAACTTCATTTTAAAAATATCGATAGTTTGATTAGTAGCAAGGATTGCATCAAACTTTTAAAATCTTGCCAAATTTATCAGTGCTATTTCTTTTCTTTAACTTTTTCTTGTTCTAGACTATTCTAGAGGTACTACAGAATATCTTGAATTAAACTTGTGAATTAATTTATTTATCTAGCACTGAGTTTCTTGATTTCATTCATGCATAACATTCAATATTCAACTGTTCTGTCATACATGGTTAACGATAGTGCAATTTTCCACACATCACAATAAACCATCTTTATTAATTATGATGACAAAATGTGTTCTCTTTTAATTATATTCCAGCTCTATCGTAAATTGCAATATGTGGCTCCAGGCAATCTCATTGGTGACTGCTTTTACAGCAGTTCATGGTAAGTTATACCAGTCCATTGTTGATGTTGTTATTTGTGTATGTGTGACGCACGAGTTTGTTCTTCCTATGGTTTTATTAGGTCAATTTTGGTCGATTTACCAGGAGTTCCTGGAAATCTCCTGAAATTGCAAAATATACGAAAAAGTCCTGGAAATATCCGGAAATTATTAAAATCTTTAGAAAACTCATACATATCTCCTGAAATATATAGAAAATATAGTCACTTTGGGGTGTCAATCAATATGGAAAAGTCCAATCCTACGCGCGATAAAAAAAACGGCATTATGCAAAACCCATAATTGTGGAATCTAGTGAAAGAAGCCTCTCGCGCCTCAAACTAATGAAGAATTACTTGAGCTCAACAATTCTCGTAGAGAGATTGAAACATTTAATAATTCTTACTATCGAGCGTGATCTATGTAGGAAACAGAATTCTTATGAATTCGCTACACGCAAGGTTCGTGTAGTAATTCTGTGCGTAGTAAAGACAGTGTCATGGCGGCGCTATCATTATTACAGGCCGCATAACCATCTGTAACTTAACTTTCTTTATTTGTAGCTAAACCCAAAATTCGTACGTAGAAGGGAGGAAACATTGTCTTAAAGTAGGGTGCGTGTGTATCTGTATCCGTGTTAGAATTTGTAAGAGAAAGATAAGTGCACACACACACACACACCAAGTACAGCCATTGACTATCAAAAGCAAAAGATTTAATCTATGTACATTGTAAATAGCTTGATAAGAGAACTAGAATCCAATGCTGTGTTTAGTAAACATCGAGTAGACAATGTAGCCTAATTCGTATTAATAGGAAAAAGAGAGACACGTATTAATTACATGAAGGAGATAATATACAGAAAGAAAAGAGGAAAGGTGGTAAAATGTTCGTTTGTTTGTAAAATGTTTCACATGTTTCGGATGTTCCTTCAGAGTTGAAGATAGTTTACTTCCTAGTCCAAACCTCCCACAGGACGTCGGGGAATGAGAGCGGGCAGGGTTTGAACCCGGGACCATCGATAAATCCAAACGACAGTCCAGCGCGCAAACCGCACGACCAGGCAGTACAAATGCTCATGTGTGTGAGAGAGAGGAGAGTACAAGTACTGTCATGTATTATACATTGTATGAAGTACATATTGACACCGAGGTGTTTAAGAACTATGCATGACTTACAATACATTTCAAACCTAGCTAAATAGCTTTTGTTTCTGTTCCAGTCAATGACAAGTTAGGGTGTACTATTTACTATAAGAAAAGGAGGTTTTTACTATGTTCAAATGCTAATAATGTATGTAAAATAATGTTGTCAAAAGATTTTGCTTCCTATATAAATCAACTCAGGACAGCTCTTGTAAACCTAAACATAAACAGCTAGAAAACCGATCTTCAATGAAGTCCAGGACACATTAAATTAGAAGGCAATGAAAAAGCAGATATACTAGACAAAGATGGAAGAACGAACAAACAAATCAAAATCCCTCTCTACCCAAAAGAAATGATGAAATGATATTGTGTAGAATAAAAGAGAATTGGACCAGCTCACATCCCAATTAGGCCTACAAGAAAAAGGACGTCTATTATAAGCTATATCGACATGACCAAACCATATTTTTTCTACTCCGAACCACATACAACAGAATGAGACAACATATATTCCGGTAGCTAAAAGTCGAGACTAGTGAAACTTGCCCTTGTGGAGCATCACCAGAGACTGCTGACCAAGTCACTCAAAGCCCTCCAATAGAAGAAAAACTATACGGATCTGTGCAAACCACTGCGCGGTTCATCTCAGATATAGGATTACGGATCTGAACCCTCAAACATATAAAATGAGAACGAAGAAGAAAAAGAAAAGAAGATGTCAAATATTTGTTTAAGAACATAAATTATTTATTTTTCAGGGATGTGTTTTGGTGTACCCTTGCAGCAACCGCCCGTAGGCCTAACTTGTCCAGACCATATGGTGTATTACTCTCAGTTGTGTATATGTCTTGGTGAGTCAATGCTTAATGTCATATACTAGTACTAGAAATGTTGAAATACACCAATTTATGATTTCCTTTTTTGCCAACCATTCAGATATTTAAGTTACATCATCTTAAGACATAATTACAATCTCCAAAGTTATATCCATGTCTAGTCCCTTTGGTGTTGTGTTGACCACCATTCTCGTTACAGGCTTTTTTTTTAAAGTCTCGCCAAGTGTAAACTCATCCAAGAACAGTCTTCTTCCCATGATAGTCCCTCCAGTTGGTGGCTCGGAACGGCTACTAAGCATAAGTATGATGACAGCATCTGGAAAATTCACTCTAATTAGTGCCTATGCCCCCACACTATGCTCGCTTCAGGAGGACAAAGACAAGTTCTATGAAGACCTCAAAGAAGCCAATGCAAACATTCCTCAAAAAGAACATATGATCCTTCTAGGTGACTTCAATGCCAGAGTAGGATCAGATCACACTACCTTGCCAGACTGCCCTGGGCTTTTTGGAATCGGAAAGATGAATGAGAACGGACAAAGACTGCTTGAATCTGCACATACCATAAGCTCTGCATTACCAACACATACTTCAGAACAAAACCACAGTACTGTGTCTCATGGAGGCACCCTTGGTCTGGGCACTGGCACCAGCTGGATATGATACTGACACGAAAAAAGGACATTGGCAATATACTGCTGACACGTAGCTACCAAAGCGCGGAACATCCATTGACTTATGTAGCCTACTAGTAGGCCCTAACCAGATTGATGATTTTTGCGTGTCCCTCCACTTTGATGGTAATCTGATATATAATAAACAAATATTTAAAGTAGCAAAGCAATGTGTCGAAAATATAATCAGCAATTGTACAAATGATGGACTAATTGACCTCATTCACCAATCGTAAATAAACACATTTAGCCACGTCATAATATTGATAAAACAATGAAAAATACCTATCACGTGAGACCCTTTATGGATTACATAATTTGTATAGAAGATATAGAGAATCATGTGGCTAAATGTTGTTAGTTTACGATTAGTGAATGAGGTCCATTCAGAATGCACGATTAAAACATAAAATATTTTACTCAAAATATATACACAAAATAATGCTCAACAACACGTTATCGAATATGTTATTTAAAAGTTGCACTGCAATTTTTTCTTTAAATTGGTATGTTCCATAATTTTCTGTAATTTCGGGGTAATAAGGTAGAGTGACACTTATCTACTTATGTTGACAGATCGACAAGTAAGTTTGTAATAAATCATGTCTGCACCCGAAGGCTTCAGTTATAATTAGGTTAATAATTTATTTCTTACTTTCTCTCAGCCACTCTATTCGTTCAGGTCGTGCAAAGAACGTGTGTAAACAGAAGACGATCTTTTTTTTACAATTATTACAGTCATTGTAAGATTTGTCTCATCGCAAAATATATATATATATATATTATGTCTGTGAATCAAACTTTCAATCTTTTTATGTAGAAGATTCTCACCAGCAGACGGCACGGTGACGTAGAAAAGTGCAGTATAATAAACGAGATGGCAAAGAGAGTGATGTCCCCTGTACCGCCCCTCGCGTTAAATGCTTAGGTTAAGACATAGTGAAACACGAGAAATCGGAAGACAAATGATGCCAAGGGCTTGTTATGACAGGTTTTGGCCTAGTGCCCATGTTAAATGGGCCCTTAAAACAGACGTAAAGAACGAAAGACGGAGAGATATTGTCTTTTTTTTATAACTATATCAAGATGGGGGGGGGGGGGGGGGAGGCATGCCTATATTACAGAAATATTAAATCTGTATATTTAAAAAAAAAAAAACTGACTTTCCATTATAACGTTTGTTGCTGTTATATGTTGTATTAAGCTTCGCACATAACTTTTAAAAAAAAATTCATTTCATATGTACAACTAGGCTTATAATAGCGTTAAGAAAATGTATGAGACTAAAGGAAGGGAAAAAAAGAAAAAAAAAGGGGGGGGGGGAGGGAATACGCAGCGAGATGGTTTGTTACTGAAATAATTTACGCAAAAGGAAGTATTTCTAAGTGAAGCTTTGGGTGGATTACTGACAATCTTAATCTTACACCGTCTTAGCCATGCATAATCACATGTTATAGCACTGCTCAAAACTATTGCTCGGTTTTATTTGAACAAAATTTAATGCTAAGTATCGCCTTTTTGTAAAACAATTTACCCCGTCTTTTTTTTTTTTTTTCTTTAGAACCCAAACACCTAGACCGCTTCAATGAAATAGGAACTCTAGGTCTACGTCAAGTTCCGATGGCGTCAACTAATTTCATGGATCCAACGGAAACATTCAAGAGCAAACTGGACGCTTTACGTAACCGTCTAACTGCCAGCTTACCCGACGTTAGCCATCACGGCTACGGAAGCGCCATTGGCGACGTCCGAATCCCGCTGACCATTTTCGCTGATCGCTATCTCGTGCCATCTAATGCTCTGGACAGTATACTTAGTTCCAATTACAACGGAATCCCGAGGTCTTGGAGGATTGGCGGGCTCCTAGAGTCGTGGTCAAATGAAGCGCTAGCAAGAGGAGAGATCCCGACAGTTAACACCGGCGGCCCTTTCAACCCCGCTACGTCGGGATGGGGCCCAGGAGTCAACGACCTAAGCACGCTGTCTCTGTTAGAAAGACTGCACAATATGAGGACCATGTGGAGATACGCTAGTCTGCCGGCAGAAGACAACCGGCTGACAGAGGTCAGGGTCGCCAACGAGTTCTTCAAACATCTTCCAATCACAGGCATTTCTCCGGATACTGCCAGGTCATACTATTCCGCTGCTGGTGGTCCAGACGCGCCTCAGCCACAAAAAATGTTGACTCAATCCCAGTTAAGCCAAACCACGATAAACCAAAAACGTGACGAGCTTATCACGAGCGGACTCGGTATTTTACCAAAAGAGTCCACAAGAGGTCGCCCAAGTTCACACTTGAGAAGGATGACTAAAAGTCAAAGTACATCAACGTCTGCCTAAAAAATATATCCAAAGTTTTGTACATTCAACTAAATAAGAATATAAAAATATCCACGTATTATGTTAAATGTTGCCATTTGAATTGATTTGACTACTTGTCAAGAAACCAGAGGATTTTATAGTTAAAGAAAAAGACAATTGTACTGAAAGATCAAGTGTAACACTGTAAGATAAAGTGTAACTATCACTGATATCTTAAAAAAAAAAAAAAAAAAAGACTTGTCTAGTAAGTCTAATTTTTGTTTTCAATTAGAGATGTTTGTTTAGTTGAGATAAAAATAACAATGTATGGTGCATACTAAATGAATATGTCTACACTTTATTTGGAGATATTGGTGACAGTTAAAATATTTTGGAACGTAATTTTCTTATATACTTCAATTTATAAGAATAAAACAAATCCTCCAAAAACAAAACAATCAATGTCTGTTCTGTTTTCTGTTTCATTGAAATCTATACAAACGTGTTATAGGGCATTCCAGCGTGCATTCTGCATGAATTGACTATATAATCTTAGGGTAATTGAAAACTATTATAAATAATACATTTGATTACTTCTTGAATGAGTCTACTTATCATTACATGTTACATGTCTACTTATCATTACATGCTATGCTTTTCATCAAGAACTGGGACAAACTCATACAGCAGGTTTTATTTCAATATCAAATCACATAACAAAAAAAATTTTCTTTTGAAAGACTTCAAAGATCATAAATCTACACTTTCCCCTTCACTGCTGACCCATTTCACATTATTAAACCATTATGGAAAGCCCCTGAGAAATTTGACTGACCTAATCCTTTTGACCCCTAGTGGAGCATGTGAGTATTTTGCCATCAGAATGCGTTTCAGGCAATTCCCAGAGAAATGTAGTGTACTATTTTCTATGGAAGACTGAAGAGCCTACAGCTCAGCAGGAAAAAAATGTAAAACCAAGAAAGTAGCATTTATAAAACAATCATTGGAACACTAAATTTCATTACATATGACTACATAAAATGATACAGAACCACATATTATGAGCAAATGTCAGTATAAAAAGTACTGGTACTTCAAAACAAGTATAAGTCAAGCACATCCATTGAATAGTTTTGGATAATGCAAAATTTAATGAACTGTAACAAGAACTGTTACAAATCTATGTACGACATACAGGAAAATATATCACAGAATAGTAATCAAAGCATGAAAATCCACCTTAATGACATTGTTATTTCTTTTTTAATCCACTTAATGCAGTTTAAATACATGCAAATATTATTAAGCACTTGATAAGCACATTTCAAAAATTGTAAGTTACAGTAAAAACAAAATCCATTAGGAAATGCAGGATTACAGTAATTACCTCATATTATGACTTATTAAGAAATATGCACAGTTCCCATTTAATAATTCACAATAATAAAGAAAGTCATTGTGATTTTATTATTCACAAAAGAATTGTATGATATTGAAATTATTTATTATTTTTATTGATGACTTTGTTGACTGATTGTATCCTGTCGTTAGCTTTAGTGACAGACTGAGTCAGGTTATCAATTACAGTTAGCTGCTCTGTTTGCTCCACCTGAATGTCCAGAGCAAGAGATTTCAGATTGGCTAGAGTGGATGTCAACTCAGAGATTTCAGCATCAGAGATGATACTTTTCTGCTTCTCAGTTGAAACCACAAGCTGTTCACGATCATTCACATTATCAGATAATGACTTGGGTGTGGCTGTAATGATAATCACATTTAAATTTTATAAAAGAAAAGCCAACATATATAAATTAAATTATAAGTATGTATGATTACCATGATGATTTATTCGATACTTTTCATTTCATTATAATCATATTCTTATTTTACTCAATATGCTACCCTTCAAGTGCATTCCTGGAAATCATAAAGGAAAAGAATATATATGTGAAATATTTCAATGATGCAGCTCAGGTAATAAAAAATAAAACTCGGCTGAAATCAAATTCTAATTTTTTTTTTTTATTAAAAATTTTAATTCATACCTTTGAGTTCTGGGTCATAATTATTAAGATTGGAATATAATTTAAAAGTTAGCAACAAAAGTATTTCTTAAAAAGCATTTAGAAGTAGAAAAAAACAACAACTCACACTTAGACTTTAATGACTTGACAACAGGCTTATCCCAATGTGGTTCAAAGTGGCGAGTTTGGTGAGAATCTGGGGGATTCATGTATTCAATTTTCCTTTTGAAATATTGTTCAAGATTAGGTAGCAATGAGGGAAGTGATGAGCTAATCACATTGAAACTCAGATCAGGTTGACCAATAAAGGACTGAGTTACAAAAATTTCCCATGGACTCACAACTTTAATGCATGAGATGTCTGACAATTTAAAGTGATGAAGAAGCTGTAGAAAGATATATTTTTTAAAATTTAAATATATTGCTTTTTCATTCTAAGCTTTTTTCTAAAATACTTTCTTAGAATATTTCTGTATTGAACATTCTCATATATTTTGATCAGGTTTTAAGGACGATCTCTTACATTTTCACTGCATCATTCCCCAGTTGATGCCCCTGCTCTATAAGATTTACAGTCCATGTAATATTAATGTCTTTTTCATTCAAGTGCATCCATATGTTAACTTAGTTGTACTTTAAACTCTTTAGCATTGATTTTCAAACAACCCATTCTATTCTCTAATGGCACTAGGAAAAGAAGATACATATTATTAAAAGAGAAAAATTTGTTTAAGTTTGGCATCTGTTGTCATGAGCAAACTGTGGAAAATCAGCAGAGTAACATCAGCTTCCAAATAAAATTAAAACTGTATTCTTTGCTAGTGTCTCTGTACTCCTATATATGGTAGTGAAAGTTGGACAATGAACGCTAAGGCTGAAAAAAGAATTCAAGCCTTTGAGAGTAAATGCAACAAAAAAATGCTGGATATTAGATACCAGAAAAAGCAGACAAATGATTTAGTACTTTTACAAGTCAACACTCTGGCTAGCAAAAAGGAGGATCTTCTCAATACTTTGAAGAGAAGAAAGCTAAACTGGTTAGGTCATATTATAAGACATGACTCACTGTTAAAAGTCATCCAAAGGTTTGTCCAAAGAAAGCTGGCTGGACACCCTAAAAGAAAGGACCAGCCTCTCTCTTGATATCCTGCTAAGAATAGCTACTGATGGGAAAAATGGTGGGATTTAGTCACAGAAACCCCTAGGTCGCAAATTGGTTTGCGTAATCATGTGAAACACTGCACTCAACCTTAATCTTTGGAATCCAAGACATTGCCATTATTATTAATGCCATACATGAGGAAATTGGATGGAGGACTCGCACCAACCAAGAAGTATGTATATGAAGACCTCTCCATAGTAACGGAAATAAAAAGGAACAGATTATGTTGGGCAGGTCACCTCAAAAGAATGCCAGAGAACAGAGGAGCAAAAATTGTTCACCAGCAAAAACCAAAAGGCAGGCGCCCCAAAGGCAGACCACAAGTACTGTAATATGATGTAGAGGCAGATCTACAACAGCTAAGAGTCCAGGCACAGAGACGTAAAGCCCAGGATAGATCAGAATGGAAAGATGTGCTATAGCAGGCCAGGACCCTACATTGGCTGTAGTGCCACGAGGATCGATGTATATGTAGTTTGCTCTAACATAGAAGGAATAAGTTATCTACCATTATCTATTGTGTCTGAGTATTTTATATAATTCAGTTTTTGTATATTGCTAAATTATGGTGTATGGTGTTTACTCTAAAATCACTAACCCCCTACTTTACTTTTTACAAAGCTTATGTCAACTCTGTTTGTCTGCCTGTCAGGTAAAAAGTGTGTACACTTTTTTTTTCAAAATGGCTATGTTAAGTATGCTTTGTATTTTGAATTTTGTAAATGGGTCTTGCAATTGCTATAGCTTGATAATGCTTATTATAAAATATATCTACATTTAGTTGATCAACTATATAAATTCAATGTATGAATTTCAACAATATAGAGCATTTCATACTTGTGGATCTCAAATTTTGAGATTCAAAGATGACTTTAAAAGATTGAAACAAATGACTATTGCTAAATAATTTTGATTTTTTTTGTACAAAAAAAAAATTATTAACTGCTTAGTCAATGATGGCCTTGCTGGTCGTCATCCCCTACCATCCTGCAGGAGGTTTGAGCTATTTCTGAAGGAATGTCCAAAACTTGTTAAACAAAATAAATTTTAAAAAAAAGAGACTTTAAATCATTCCTTTAATGAACCTAGACTTATGTGATGTTGGTTGTGTGGCCATCCATGCAATCAAGACTCTGATTTAGCAAGGCAGAATCTATTCAAATTGTTTAATAAGAGACAGGCCAGCTCACTACTTCATATTGGACAAAATGATAGAAGAAAAAAATATAATGAATCTTCAATCCTCCATAAGAAAAAAAAAGTTTAAAAATAAAATAGATTTTGAGAAATAAAAAAAAACAACTAACCTTTTGTTTCATATCAATAATTGATAGACCATCTCCCGATATCCTGAATACATTAATATTCTGATTTTCATGCCTACAGCCAATTATCTTTGAGCACAATGCTTCAATATCCCAAACATCTGGAATGTCATTGTCTCTCACAAGAATCAGTTCATCTGCTTTGACTGTGGGTGGCAATTTCCACCTACCTAGCCAAGAATTTATACCTTTTGTAATTCGTTCAGCAACAGTTAGGTCTTCATGGATTTCTTCCATTTTAACAGCAGCATTTCTCAGTAGATGTCCTTGCTCTACAAGACTAACTGCTCCCTTTTGCAGAGTTGCTTTCGAATCATAAACACTTTGAAGCAGCTCTATACCCATTTTTGTTCTTTGATGATAAGGAAGTAATGTTGAGGAGGAAAGAGAGGAAGATGAAGACAGTACATTTTGACAAGCTCTCTTTTGAAAGAAGTGATTTATTAATAAAAACACTTCATTTCTATTTTCGAAAGATGAGAACCAATGCCATTCTCCATTTATTTGTGTAATTTTTATAGCTGGAAATACAAAAGAAGACATTACTTTACAAATGTTTGAAATTTGTGATACGTTTAAATATAATTCAATGGGGTTTTCTCCAGTACTTGAAATCTCTAAATCATTGGATTTAAAGTGTATTAAATTGGGTGATAAGCAAAGCTGCCCATTACTCCACTTTTGAAGAGATGTAACGTAATACATTGCATTCCATGACCGTACAAAATATTCCCTGAATTCAGACACAGTTGCCATAATGATAATTTGAATATGTTTTAGAGTATAGATCTAAGTACTCATCTCTTCGTCTCTAGATTTAGAAATTCATATAGTCTAGATATCATATACCAATCTTTGAATTTTGATCTAGATATTTAGATAAAGTCTTGATCTATCGTCTATCCTATGCGAGAGACTCAAAATACAGTTTGTTATTGTTTTCTTTTTCGTGGTTTAGCTAAATAACGATAGATCTATATAATATATCGATCTATAGTCTATAGACGTAGACTCTAGACCTGCCTGACTAGTCCCTAGATCTAATTACTACACTAGACTAGACTAGACGTGCTGGAGATTGACATGCAAAATTACTATGAGTTTAAAATATCTTATATCACCTGGTTCTAGAATAATTCTAGATATTGATATTTACATAATTATAGGCATTAAAATAAAATCTAATTCTAAGTAGCAATGAGCAGGTCTTATATTTTTTTGACAAGTGAAGTTACCAAAAATTAACAGTAAAAAGTTTGTTCTTTTTGTTTTTATGGAACAATACTATTCCAATGTAAATAATATATTTGTTTACAAATACTTGAAATACATCTACTAGATCTACTGATCTAGATCTATTTTCTAGATCTAGTCACTCACTAGAAGATCTGTAGTCTAGAATTGACTAGATCTGGTATAGATTGGGCTGGGTAATAAATTGATAGTATTTCTAGTGGTGTACACAATGATAATGATGTGACAGTCACAATGATATTTTTATTGACATGTATTTATGGCTGATATGGTATTAAACTTATTAAAATTAAAGTAATTAAACATCATATGACTGACCTGACTGAGTCTTTTTGTGACACATGATCTGATGATGATATGATAGATCATAGATTTAGACTTTCGAATTTAGATAATGTGAGTGACATAATATTTATATAGATCTAGACAATCTAGTATAGTGTATAGTACTAGATCTAGTATAGTTAATAATATTAATAGTTATAAATAATAGTATTACTAGTAATAATATAAATAGATCTATACTATAATTTAGTATAATTATACTGTAATCTATATTACTTTACTAATATTTTAATTATTTACTAATATTATAATAGACCTTCTATAAAAATACTATAATATAGATAGGCTCAGATAGGTTATAATAGATTAGATCTAGTAGAAACTAGATCATAGTATGAGTATAACTAAGTCATCTCTATGTATATCTTAATATAATATTCTTATCTATTTGACTATTATCTATAATTGATATTATTATTTTAATATTCATATTAGTATTATATACTATAGTATATAAAACTCAAATTACTCAAAAGTATATATATTTAATATCTATTCTAGTCTCTAGACTATTTTTGTGGGCTAATTACTGCATTGCCTCCAGCCTGCGCTGAGTATTTTTAAAGTGATAATTGGCTCGCGCAGACCAAAACCACTCTTTAAACTAAATGCTGTTTACAGTAGCACAGAAGTCTGAGACGGCTGTGAACAACAGATAGGTTTTATATTGGAGTTTCTGTCTCCTAGACTGGCTGCCAACCAAAGCTATAGAGCCCTGTCTGCCCAATGGCAGAATTGCCGACTTGGTTCTACATCTTGAAGTTAGATCTTATCTAGATGTAACCATATCTAGTCCTAGAGCTAGTAAATACTAGTAAATCTAGTAATAGTAAAGTAAAGTTCCCCTTTCAGACCTTGTGGTCTATAAGGCAGATGATGTAAAGGTCATCTGTTTCTGTGGCCAATGGTTAACAAGGTTGTCATGTGGCCAGCACAATGACGAACCACCTTTACTTTTCCCTAACTAATATCAGGTACCCATTAGAGCTGGGTGGACTCAGAGGCGCCCGAAGATCCCAAAATTAAAAATACCAGGATTGAACCCCGCTCCCCATTTCGAAAGCCAAGCGCTATACCGCTCAGCCTTCGCACCTCCAAATCTAGTAATGATAAATGATAAAAGTCTAGCCGTAGATTGTATCTAAATCTAGAGACTATATAGATCTATCTAGTAAAGTCTAGGTCTAATAAAATACTTTTTTTTAAAAAAAAAGGCTAGTAGGTGACTCTAGACTATAGATCTATTTATATATAATATATCAATACTTGTCGACCAACGGTGTAGCATACGCCGCTATTTTGCAGGGCCAGCCTTAAACTTAGGCCACTGCAACCTATTCGACCCCAGTGGGCCCTGCACTTTCATAGGACTCGCGCTAATTCTAGGTGTAGATTATTAAATTAAACCATTTTAGAACTTATAACAGATTTCCAGTGACCTCCTGATTTACCAGGAGCTCCTGGAAATCTCCTGAAATTGCAAAATATATGAAAAAAGTCCAGGAAATCTCCAGAAATTATTAAAATCTTTTCAAAACTCATAAAAATCTCCTGAAATATATAGTCATTCAATATGGAAAAGGCCATTCCTATGTGCGGAAAAATAAATTGGCATTATGCAATACCCCTAATTGTGGAATCTTGTGAAATAAGCTTCTCGTACCTCAAACTAATGAAGAATTATTTGAGGTCAACAATTCTCGAAGATTGACTGAAACATTTGGTAATTCTTGCTATTGAGCATGATCTATGTAGGAATTTTTATGATATACTGTATGACACGCAAGGCTCGTAAAGTAATTCTTGAGTTGAGGGGTCCCAAACAGAGGATGCATATATTTTATAATATTGACATAACAAAATTTTTGCTAATAATTTAAAAAAATTATAACAATCTTTAAAGCATGATGAATCCTCTACAAAGCTACTTGTACATACCTGCAAGAAACTTTAGCCGAAGTGTAACAAAATGTGGTTTGGCAAATTCACCTCAAGTGACACTACCTTTAAACTTTGTGCATGGACTTCGTAGAGATTCCCATGGCTCCTCATCATTTCCTCTTTTAGTTCCTGCAACAGGTTAGTTTACATTTTAAAAATTTTATTTGAATATAGGGAGCACATAATCTAGTAACTAGGGCAGATTTGTCCAATATATAGGTTATTAAGTTACACTAATCAAATACCTTTCCAACATACATTTGCTCTATAATTTTATACTTTCATATCCCTGTATACTGTAACCTTAGCCATGGGACTTAGGAGTGAAAAACAGCTTATTAATATTGTTATAAACCTGGTGGTGGCACAGATGGGGGTAGTGGTGTGTGTGTGTAGTCAGCCGACGCAAATTGCCCCAGGCCAGCGCTAGACGCGGTCAACCGTGACGAGTTACGATGATCGGCCGAGACGAGTGTCAACATGATGGTTCGGGAAGGATCGACGTCGTGAACAGAGCTCAGGAGTGTCACTAGGGATGTAGTCATCTCACCACCCAGAATGGTCGAGCGACGTTCTGTCCGGTTCTAGAAGGCCAGCAGGGACCCTATATAAAGAGCGAAGGTATCAGAGACCAGTCAGTCACAACTTCCCGATCTACAGTTCGTTACAACGGCTCAGTACAAGTCCGAGACGAGACAGAGAGACCAGTGCAAGAGTTGATACTGCAGAGAGATATTTGTACAGTCTTGTGTTACGTGCTGCCAATTGTACAGTATTGGCTGTTATTTATTGACATTAAACTATAATGTTATTTTGAAGCCCAGAGTTGTCAAGTTCTTTAAGTTGGTGGTGTCGTTTGGTGCCATTTGCAGCGAGCCTGGATAGGGAGATTCGTAACAATATATCATTTTCAAAAGACTAACTGGATTTATGTTTGTTGGTCCTTACTGTTACTGATTAACCTAAACTGAAATTTTCCTTTTCCAACCTGAAGATCTGAAGGGCAACTGAAGCAGAAATGATGTTTCTTTTCCCTAGAGTTTAGGAATAACTTGTCAGCATTTTAAAAATCCCTGCTATTCCCAACAAAACTTAGGTAGTTTACCATTTTTAGTGCTGTTAAAACTTACATTCTTAAATTCTAAATAGAAAATTGCCACCAGGTTTCTCATTTGTTTAGCCCATCACTTTAACCTTCTGTCACCACATTACCTTTTCTTTGTGTTAGGCATTATACATGAATAGTTTCTACTGTTTAGTAAATTATGGGAAATGTTTTAAATTTCACCAATTTTGTTCTACTGATATTTTTTTCCTATCATACATTTATGTTGATTATTCATGTCTGCATGTTGTTGTTGTTAAAACTATGTATTATAATTAGGTTTTTAATCTTAAGAGTTTTCTGTGTCAAAATATTTTTAGGCAAAAAACTAAAAGACATACAGAACTCAAACAAACAAGATGTTGATTCAGCAGTCAAAGCTGCACGAACTTCATTCAAGGCCTGGTCTCAATGGTCAGGATTTGAACGTGGCCAAGTTTTAAGAAAAGCAGCAAATATTATTAAAGTTAGTATTTTATTTTATTTTGGCATCTTTTAAGAACCATGTATGTTCTAACAAAAGAGTTTTTGTAAAAATTGTGTTTTTATATCATGTATTCTGTTGTCTTTCAGGCAAGAGCTGAAGAGTTGGCTTACACTGAAGTTTTTGATACAGGTAAGCCAATATGGGAGGCTCGCTTTGATATTCTTGGATGTGCACAAACTATGGATTATTATGGAGGCTTGGCAGCTGCTATTGCAGGTATTTTTTTAGGTCTTATTTTCTCAATAACATTTTTTTCTTTTTTGTTCCTGATCCATGTGCTGTGTGAAAAGAAAAAAAAAAGATAGTCAATCACAGAAGATCGAGATAGCTGGTTCAGTTCATCAGAATGAAAGCAGAGGTTGACTTCACCCAGTCCTAATGGATACTTCACTTTTTTTTTTTTTTTTTTTTTTGCTAAAAAGGCAATTGGTTTTTGTACTGGGCTCATGGCATCCTGGTAAACTATATGGCACTGTAATTTGATTCCATCTGCTTCTTAGATTTTAGAACTTGATTCTGCTATTTAATCTACATGTCCATCTTTTCAATCAAATGTACACAATCAATCTTACTTCTTGTTTTCTTCAGGTGATTTTATATCCTTATCTGGAAATAGTTTTGCTTACACCATACGAGAACCTCTGGGTGTTGTTGCAGCCATTGGTGCATGGAACTATCCATTTCAAATGGCTGTGTGGAAATCATCCCCTGCTTTAGCATGTGGCAATACATGTGTATTTAAACCATCGCAGTTTACACCACTAACTGCGGTCATGCTAGCAGAAATTTATCAAGAAGCAGGACTCCCAGATGGTTGTTTTAATGTAATACAGGTAGAGTAGACTCTTACTACATGACCACACAAATATTCCATGTTGTGCTGTTAATGTTTTTTAATGTTTTTTTTTTTGTGTTTTTTTTAGGGTGAGGCTGAAACTGGACAACTTTTAATTTCACATTCAGATATCAATAAAGTGTCTTTCACTGGCAGTGTTGCATCTGGATCAAAGGTCATGGCCTCTTGTGCTGCAGTATGTATCTAATTTTTTAAAAATAAATTTAAGTATGCTATTTATAATTTTAATATTATGATGGTTTAAACTGACTTGAAATATTTACATTATAAACCAAAGGACATAAAACATGTGACCCTGGAACTTGGTGGCAAATCTCCTCTCATAATATTTGCTGATGCTGATATTGACAATGCTGTGAAAGGTGCAATGTTGGCTAATTTTTGCAACCAGGGACAGGTACTGACATTTTAAACCTTCACTTAAAAGCATTTAATTAAGTGAGGATACTATTCAAGGCAATTACTAGTTCAATGAAAATTAAACTTTTTTAATCCAATCAAAAGTAATATTCTTAAAACATTTTGACACTGATCTAATTTAAAGGTACCTTCGACTTCACAGAAAACTTTTATGAAGTTCTATTTTTTAAAATTAAGTTGATTAAGTTAGCATATGACTTAAGAGATTTCCAAATGATGTCATTAATTAATTTTTTTCTTTCAAGGTTTGCTCCAACGGAACTCGTGTTTTTGTTGAAGAAAGCATTGCTAGTGAGTTTTTGTCCAAGTTGATAATGAGAGTGAAACTAATGAAGATAGGAGATCCCAGTGATGATGATACCACTGTAGGAGCAACCATCAATGAAGCTCATGCCAAGAGGGTGTTGGCCTACATAGAATTAGCGAAAAAAGAAGTGGGTATAAAATAATGGCATTTTCATTTTTCTTAACTCAATTTAACCCATTCCCCCTAAAAAAGTATACATCCTTAAGACTTAATGCAGATTCACTTGCATTTAATAATGATCTTTTTTTTTTCTGGTACATTTGTTTACTTTCTAGTTTCAAGAATTTCAACAACTACTAAATTGTGAACAAAGAAACTAATTTTCTATTTGTTATCCCTCATGCTTATAGTCATTCTTCTTCTCTTTCAATCCCAAAAATTCAATAAAAAAATAAATCTTCTAATATAACTTTGACCAAAAAAATTAAAAGGTTTAATTTTCATTCTTTATATTATTTTTACAAAAACTAGCATATTTTATTTTTCTGTTCTGAAACATTTAGTATTTATTATTAATAACAGTGAGTAATTCAAAAGTATATGTAATATATATTATATATTTGTTTTGAAGGAACCATACATAAAAAAAGCAATACTTGACTTATTCCTGTGTACCTCCAGAGGGTCACCTCTCCACTGAACTTTGTTTATCTGCTCCCAAGTCATTCCAGTATCTTCAACTTCACTAATGACTGACCTCTTTCAGGATTGTTGAAGCCTGCTTACTCTCCTCTATCTTGGGAATTCCTATCAAGTGCCTGCCTGCCTTGCAACATTGATAGTTGTTTTTCACAGGAAGTGTCCTATTCATCCCTATTTTTGCTTTTTAATATCTTGGGCTAGGATTTTGCTTAATTCTCTTCTACAAGTTGACAGTAGATATATCTTTTCAGGCCACTTGATTCCCAGTAACTCATGGCTAAGGTCTGTAGTTTCTTTCATGCATGTAAAAACAAAAAGCCTGAATATATTATTTAAATTATAATGCAACACTATTTTATTATTTTAATCTTATTACAAAGCTTATATCAACTCACTCTGTCTGTTTAAAAAGTTTGTACACGTTAAAGGCATCATTCAAATTGATACATAAATTAAAAAGTTTAACTTTTAATGTAATTCTATATTTTCAGGGAGCACAACTGGCATATGGTGGTGAGCGTATTCAAATGGATAACCCAATCCTTGCTGGCGGCTATTACCTGAGACCCTGTATTCTTACCAACTGTACAGATGAAATGACTGTGGTGAAAGAAGAAATCTTTGGTCCAGTATTGTCATTGCTGACTTTCAAGTCCGAGGAAGAAGTGATCGACCGAGCTAACAATACAGACTTTGGTTTAGCAGGAGGTCTCTTTACCAGGTTGGTCATTGGCCACAGTAGCGTGTCATGAAATTAATTAGTCTATTAGCTGCTAGAGAAAATTCTAATTTCATTGAATATAAGAAAGGTTTCATTCAGCTTGACTAAGTCTATACCATTGAATATAAGAAAGGTCTCATTCAATGTGATAGATGTCTATACCATTGATTTCTTTCATAAAGTTACACTACATATGATATTGTTAGATATTCCTCTTCATTTAAAGAACTTGTTGAAACACAAATTAATTCATACAACGAACTTGACAACTTTAATTCAGTTTCCAATAACTTTATTTACTGTTCACAAGTAATGTAAAAGACTATAATATCTGCACTTCACTGCACAGAACTCTTCCTCATCTGTATTGAGCTGTATTCTGTTCTATTCCACTTTTCCGAGTCATACTCAACTATACCCATTCTTATTTGTACTGATTCTATTCCACTCCACTTAACTCTATTGTAGTTAACTTGCATAGAGTCCACATCTTGTTTCTACTGTCTCGACTGTAGGCAACTGTAATGACTGTCCTTGCATGCTCTCTCTCTGGGTTATATAATAAGCTTCTAATATATGTCGGAATCATACAGCGTCTGTCACGTTTCCACTTAGAAAGATCTGTCTACAGGAAGTTTTGTTTACATGCGCAGATTCTAGAAGCAAGCTGACATTAGTCACTTGACTCGTTGGGTCACACACAGTGACCTCACCTGTGCAGCTAGTTCATTTATCAAAATATGTAACCTATTCCGGATATGCACTTCTAATTGTTTGCTGGAGATGGATTTCATCTTTTGTGTATAGTAATCTTTGTTATATGGCACACGATAAGTTCTGTTACAAAAGAAGTGTTAAAGCTATACAAAATACAAACTTGTTTTGGTTACCCTACAACTGATCAATTGAAGCAAGAACAATGTCACAGCTCATTTGTGCTATGTCTATTTCTTAAAACTCAAGGTGATGTTTTTAAGAAAAAGACAGAGATTTCTCCTAAACAAATAAAAAAAAACTTATAGTTTTCATTAATAAATATTCCAATTAGGATCAGATAAAAGAAGAAACACATTCAAAAAGCTGAAAAAAATGAAATATTTAGTTTTGTTGTTTTTTTTATAATCAGTGCTACTCTAGGCTGATCAATGATATGACAATAAAAAAATGAAATATACAATAAAATTGCCATTTCAATTTGTTATGATGATCACAAAAAACATTTTTTGGGAAAATAGGTTTATTCCAACCCTATAATCATAAATCACCAAAAATTCATGGCTTAATTTCACATTTTATTATTTCAGAGATTTACAACGAGCTCATAGAGTTGTGTCCAAACTAGAGGCTGGTTCAATCTATGTCAACAATTATAATGTCTACCCAGTGGGAGTGCCATTTGGTGGCTACAAAAAATCTGGGATTGGAAGAGAGAATGGTCTAGACACATTAAATTATTATAGCCAACTCAAGTCTGTTTATTTTGAAGGCAGTCATGTTGATTGCCCTTATTAATAAGGAATAATTTTATGTTAGAAAACAAATTTTGTTTCAAATAATTGAATTGTAAAAACAAAACGATGACTATATCCTTTTTAGTTACAATTTAATATAAATTTACAAGTAGCAGTTTTAAGAAAATTAACGATTTTGGTTAAGGTGTGTTTTTTTGGGGGGCTTATTGTCATGCATCTTGCCATCAAAGTAATTTCAATATTTAAATAAGTGCCTTTTATCATGAAGTGAGAGTTTTTAAAGTATGATAACCATTTGTCAGCCTACATATTTGATGTAAAAAGTAGTATTTGCCTGCACAAGCCAATTATTAGTTGCAGTATTTTAATATTATTATTATATTTGGTGAAAACCTTGACTAAAGCTGAAAATGTAATTAAAGATAGTTTTTTGCAAGAAAAACAACTGAAATTTACTTATAGTTTAAACTGTTCATGGTTGTTACTTTTCATGAATGACTAATAACATCACTTGCACAATGAACAGCTCTGGCATGTTTCTTTATTCTTCACTTATACCTACATTCGGTTACTTTGTCATTGTTTCATAGGAAAGTTAAGACTAAAATTAGTACAAATATTATATCTCTGCTTAATATTAAAAATGGCAAGTCTGGTGGTGGGGATTAGATTAAGGAATGTTGTATCTACTTATCTTAGAAACACTGTACTTAGAAAACTATACTTACAATGTGGCCTTCCACTTTTCATGATCTGACCTACATATATTGAAAGAGTCTATCAAAGTTTAATTTTGGTGTATATATGAGTCTTTGTATGTAATGTTTATATTTTCATTGTTATGAAAGTCACAAGTATTAACTTATTATGTTTTGTTAACATATAAAATTAAATCTTGATGTAATTTCTATTGTTTGCTCAATACCAGTGCATTTAATAAATTAATACCTTAAATAGAACTGTGTGTATAATAATTTATTCATTTCAAATCCTGATATTAATTATCACTTTGAAAACAGTAACTTGATTTGTAATATTTACAATAAATTTTAGCAATTACTTCTTAAGAATTCAGTATTCTCAACTTAGTCATAACTTTACAGATTTGAAACTTCGAATTATTAGTCAAATCTGGACTGTTTTATAATACCATCTGACATGTGATTTTGTTACAAACACTTAAACTGGTATATTAATTCAAACAGCACTTTCTTGCCAGGGCAGATGGGAGAAGTCCTTCCTGTCCCAGAGTTCATCTCAGGTACAACATGTTTTCCAAACAAGACTAGGGCAAAAGATTAACAAATAGCAAGACTGTTTATTAGACATATCTTAATAATATGCATAGAATGAGTCTTCTATTATGAGCTATGTGGCTTTATTAGAGGAATTGTAGCATAGAAAATATTTTCCACTGTTGTTTACCATAAGACATCCACTAGCTGTGTTGACTTTCAAATACCAAACACAATAACTTGTACAAAGTAGTTCTCTCATTTATTTATAATATTCCAATGTTATGACAAGAACAACATGAGCTAATACAAGTTCAGTCAGTCCAACACTTGTATCAGATTACATCAAAACGGTAGTAGATCTATTCAGTTGAAATATGTGGACACAGTAGTTCACATGATATTCAATTCATATAATAACTGTTGAACTATTGAATACAATGGACCCAACTCAGCTATGCATTTGTCCAATCACAGTTAAACAATGTCTGTTTGTATGTTTGTTTGTGTGATGTCTAATAAATGATCTATTGGTTGTGATTAAATGCCATCATTAATAAATAAAGGATTTTACATTTTCTGAAAATTTTCTTTGTAAATAGCTTTTCACAAAGACCATGTAACATCATTTATTTAAAAAAAAAAAAAAAAGAAACACCCTGTTGCACAATCTGAAGAAACTCTTGTGTTTAAAATTATCTCAAAATGTTATAACATTAGTAACATACATTAAGGCATTGGGAAAAAAATTTGTGCAATGGAATATAAAAAAAAAATGTTTCAACAAACTTTGAAAAATTGACATCACAAGATTTCATATCCATTACATTGTGAAAAAAAATCATAATATTAATGTTAACTTTAAATATGGACCAAATAAACATTTAGAAATATTTCCTCTATGGTCTAAACTAAAAATAGGAATGGACTTACTAATTAAAAAAAAATGTGACAATAAATTCTGATACATTGAATTCTTACTAAGGCCTACAATTTTACTTTCAAGTATTCTACAGAAATAAGACATCATTAAACCTGATTCTTGCTGACACTCCCGATTATTTGAGTAGACAAAAAGCAGTTGATTTATGACTTTCAATATTTCATACATATGTTTGATACACTGTTAAGCTGCCATAATGAACACACAAACTATGTCTTTAAGTGATTACAAACTAACTGTTTTGTATATACCAGCATTGTACAAAATTTTATTTCAATGGTTGTGTACATGAGAAGAACTTTGAAGCTATAAGTAATCTATGCATTCTTCAACATTTCAACTTATTTTATGTGTAAGTTTGTGAGGTTCTAAAAATTCAAGGATCTCTTATTAAAGGCATTATATAAACAAAGTAAACAAATCTGTAAATTTGTATTCATAATTGACTGTTTGGAATGGATTAGGCCACAACTTTTTAATAACATTATTTTAATAAAATTAATTATAGTTTTGTGTTTATTCAAACAGAAGTTCCATTACAAAAACTTCAATAAAATGAGAAAAAGTTTTTTTTTAATTAATATTTCCTAGCAAGAGCTTTCCAAAATGCACTTATTTAGTAATGTGTATATGCTAGCACTATAGTTTATAACTTGGCACTATCACTTTCAAGGTACATTTGCAATGGCAATGAGCACTGTTCGAATGACAATGAGCAACACAGTGTGTGTGTTAATAACAATTTCTAAAGATGTAAAAATCAATTAGCTACTCCAACACAATACTTAAATCATATAATAGGCGAGCTTAACCAGTCAATATAAGCGCTGTATATGTGACCTATACATAGGTTCATGAGCAGTCATACAACAGTTACTCTGCTTTCATATAATATAAAATTGTATTTAGAATATGTGGATAATGAGCCTGATTGGTATAACCCTTTAAAAGTGTGAGAGAGCTTGATAAAACTAGTCACTTGATGAAGACAGTAAGCTCTTGTTTGTTTGAATAGTCTATTACCTTTTGAAAAATACTTGCTTTGACTTCAACTAGATCAGATGACTATCAAGTTCAGCTATTCCCAAATCTATTGAATCATTAGGGTACCCTGCTTTCTCTTCCTCTGCTATTGTTCAATTTCCCAATAATTCACAAGCCTATTTTTGTGTTTTTCTTCACAAGATTCCCTTTATTCATCTAATGACTTGTTTTATCAAGCAGTGCTACTGTGCAAGTATATTATAATGAATTAGCTGCTTAGAAAATAGATTTGATTTCCTATCTCCTGACATACACAAGTTCCGACAAATTGTCAATCAGAAACCATTCATTATTTTGTTTAAAATAGGAAGCACATTGTGAAAGATATCATTCTGAAATTCAAGTTAAGGAGATTACATGTGACATTAAGAAATATAGTCAGAACTCAATAATCAACAACAACAACAACAAAAAACCTGACCTGACACACAAGGGAATTAGAGCAAATACTGAATTCTTTGTTAAAAATTTTTACTTCAGTGAAAAAAAGTTGTTGGCATCACTTATAATTATAGATCAAGTTGAGTTATTAAATAGGACTGCTTTTTCTTTTGGTATAAAAAGAATTTTGACATTTTTTGCTTTTTACCTTAATAGTAATGAGATAAGATTAACATATGATAAAGAAGTCAACTAATGTTTGTAACGGTTTGACTCAATCATTAAATTGTTTTATAAGGAAAGTGATAAGAGTCAGACAAAACCAGTCAATTATTGAAGGAGCTTTAAATTTGTAAAGAACTACTAAATTATCATTTTTATCTACCCTAGTGTACTTATCTTTGATATTTTCTGCCCTGCACTAGTGTACTCATCTTTGTTATTTTCTGCCCTATCTTTGCTTCAAGAGTTTTCAACAAATGCTCCAACGTTGTAAAGTATTTTGAATAAATAAAAATATTTTTTCATTCACACTTTGAAAAAATGTTAAAAACAACAACAGAATTTAGTCAGAAATTTTCCGATACATGATGCCAGTAAGAAATAATTGTAATGCCTCAAACTTAGTAAAAAAAATTATAATAAAAAATTAAACATTAATTTCACTAATGTTAAGGACAAGCTTTTCTAGAATGAATAATGCTAACTAAATCTTAGATTTAAATATTGGAAACATGTTCCAAAAGAAACCTTATAATAACAATACTACCACAGTTTACTTATAAGAACAACAAATAAACCAATATTGGCTTTAAAAGAAAAAAGCTTTCTTAAGAAAACATTGCACACAGATTCTGCTAAAAAGAAAATACATAAAAAATTATGACTAGGGAAATAGGTACAAACAAAAGCACACATTACAGACAGACAAGATGAAAGAAATATAATACACAAGATGAAAGAAATATAGTACAATAATGTACAGCTCAGCATCGAGAATTATTTGATCAGTATAGGACTCGTATATTTACAATTCATAAATTTTTTTGTTATGGGTATTGATAGAGAAAAAAAAAGAGTTGGTATCAGAAAATCAAAGTACAAGTAACTTTTGGCACACATAATATACATTCCCACCACAAAGATACCATTCAACTTTTAGTAAACAATGGATTCAGAAAACCATAACTTACACAAGTTATATACCGCCCCACCCACAGACATATCGTTTCTCTTCTAAGTTTATGTATATATATATATATTTACAAAATTGCAATAAGCTAATAATAAATTAGAAAAATGGCAAGCGTACAAAACATGCAAAAACAGTAAATAAAAAAAAATTAAATAACCAGTGTTTTAAGCTCTTGAAGACAATTTGTTAAAAATGTGGTAAGGACATTACCCAAAGCAGCAGTCACTTATTTGGTCATATAACACAATAAATATATTTGTTTTTTCAAGGAGATCCTTCCGTTTATGTGTACATTCCTTATTTGAAAGGTAAATTTCGTTTTGAGGTTGTAAATAAAACATTTTGTGCCCCTTTATTCTTATGAGCAGATCAACATACAATACAAGGAAACACAATCTAATATACAACAAAATTCTTCAATAAAGAGAAAGGGTCTAAGTTTCTTTGATTGCCATTATTTACATACTACAACACATGACTCATTTTGAATAGAGTAGTCCTCTCAACTATCAATGACGTGAACATTGCCTTAAAAAAAAAAAAAAAAAAAAACTTAGAAAACAAAATCTATCAGACATGAAAGTAAAGCTCAACAAAAGAAATGAAAATGTGTCCTGAATCAAAAAACCATTACAGTTGTAACTATAAGAACTGCATTTTTAATATCAACATGTTTGGGAAAGGGGACCCTCCTAGAGCAGTGTGTGTATCAGTTTGTGGAACATGTACCACTAAGGGTACAAAACTGGTACCAGCTAAGAAGCTTGAGATGTTACACAAATATAAAAGTATAAATAAAACATCTGTGATGAAGCCAGCACTGCATCTGATGTGAATGTTTAGCAGTGAGTTCAATTAATCCCAAAAAGTTTGAGAATCCCTTGCGAGAATGGCTACTGTAAAACAGCCAAGCAGAAATGAAACAACTCATTCTAAAAGGTGGTGGATATCATGTAAGACAAATTATTGACAAGGACAAAATAATGTCTTCAGATTTCTATGTAAGCATTTCAGCACATGAATAATTCTAGGTGCCCAAAAGCATGAATGTAAGGGATAACAAATGAGTTGTAAATTGTATTTTTTTTAGAATACAAGTAGGCACATTATATATATACAATATGAGACAAATTATTAACCTAGACAAGGTATGTATTGAAATTAACTATTGATCACTTGAAATACTGAATCTTTTTTATCACTTCATACACACGCACACACAAATAAATTTCAGATGTACTAACCATGAAATCTACTGCAGCAGGCAAGGTAAATATTTACAAGAATACATCAGTGATGAGTTTATACAAAGTTTGATGCGAAAAGTCTACAACAATGAACCTTATAACATACACACATCCTTTATATACCTTTGTCAATGCGGTATCCTTCAGTCCTAGGCATATAGGACCCCATGTATAATACACAATTAGTGTAAAAAAGAACAATAAACAAGCTAATTACACTATATAACAAAGAAAGGAGAAGCTCAAAAGACATCAGGACCAGTGTGCTGAGCTTGGATTAAGTTTTCTGCTCTCCTTCTCTGACTCCTTCTTAGAGCATCAGCCCGGCGGTAGGGTTCATTTTTCAAATCTTTTATAAGAAGAAAGAATCAATATTCATTGAAATAAGAAATAAAATATTATAATAATAATAATAATAAAAATCTTTATTGTCCGTAAGGAAATTACGTCTTACAAAGAATTTAAAGGGGATACTGAATTGATCAAATGATAAAACATGAAATATTTATTTATGAGACTGCAATGCAAGTTCTAAAAAATGCAGTTAGAAAAGAACTCATGTCATGATATAATGCATCTATTACATATGAATATGCACGCGATACTGCATCTACTACATATGACTATGTATGATATAATGCATCTATTACATATGACTGCTTGATATAATGCATTTATTACATATGACTATGCAAAAAGATTATTTCTGTAGAGGATGAAAGGTAGGAACTGGTAAAAATATAAAAGATATACAATTTTTCATAGTGAAAAAAAAAATTGCCTTATAGACTGCATTTAACAAAAAAATATTTTTAATTATGTAGAAAATAGAGTTGCAGTTTGTACTAATTACTTTTGACATATGGAACTGATGCATATTAGAGAAATTTGTCTTCATGGAAATTTTTTAAGGAAATTCATTCCAATGTTTGAATGAGAATCTTACCTAAAAGAATATCTTCCAAAGCTCCATGATACATATCATCCTGTTTCAGTAACCTTCTCTGTTCTTTCCTTTCACGGTTACGATGTTTCAATTCATTGACCATAGCCTCCTAAAAAAGAAAATCACATTTCTATATAAATACAGCACTAATCATTTTGTACACAACACCTACACAACTTCACTTGAAGAAATCAACAAATGAGGTCAATAGATTTACAATTAAGGTTATTTTGTATGTATTTATAGTGTTTAGATCAGTGTACCCAAACTATGGCGCAGCAGCTATATCTAAGCTATGGCGCAGTGAACTCTGGCACCTCTAAATTTCTGCAAACAGCAAAATGAAGCCACATAGGTGCTGTTCATTAAGACTTTAGATAATGCTTATGTTTCAGCAAAAACCAAAAGGCACACCATGAATGGGCTTGATGATGTAGAGGCAGATCTACAACAGCTAAGAGTTTGAGCATGGAGACGAGGATAGAACTGAATAGAAAGATGTGATGGAGCAGGCCAGGGCTGGATTATGTTTCAGCCACATTACCTGATTAGTTTTCTTGTCTTTCTTCTTCACTGGTAGTTCATCAGGTTCCATCAATCCGTGTTCTAATTTTCTCCTCTTCTCATTATCCAATAAAGCAGACTAAAAAAAGAACAATTTTTAAGTATCAGTAAATGTCTTCATACTATTTCCAAACATTTTTTATGTAGATCTTAATTTCTGAACGTTTCAAAACAACAATATGGAAAGTGGAGGCCTAAAAAGGAAAATATGTTTTGAAATAAACGTTTGACATAATGTATCAATGTAAAACAAAAAGTGTAGAAAATAAATTTACAACTAAAAAAAAATGTTTTTTAAAATTTTTTGACGAATATTTTTTTTTTCATCATTAAACTGGATAAGTTTTCATTTACAGTGATGGGAACATAATTTTAAAAAATTTTAGGAAATTTTGTAAACCCCCCCCCCCCCCCTCTCGTATTTGAACTGGTCTGTCGGGGTGACTTAAAATCATTTTATTTAATATTTTCTTTAATTAATGTAATAATTACACTGCACAAGCTTTACTGCACACAAAATGCATGCAAGGCACTATTGTTTGTACATATAGATGAGAGGAGAAAGCTTTTTGCAGATGCTTTATATCTGGATCCAGGCAGTCTGAGCATTCTATAATAGATAACTGCTTTACTGGTATTGTAACAACTTCTCTCTCAAACAACTATAAAGAATAAATGTGTTTGAAAATCAAAACATGCTTGAGTTTTGGAAATACTTCCAAAGTATGAGCTACATTTCTGTTGATTCACTGATTATTAAATTTTGTACAGGAGAGGCTGTTTATTATTAAACTTTGCACATGAAGTCCAAGAAAAATGCTTTGAATATCTACTAAGTTTACAAGCAAGACAAGGAAGAACAACCAGATGAGCAATTCTTAGAGGAACAGAATGTTAAGCAATAAAACTGCATATTGATGCTTCCTAATTCTAATTCCTTCAGTGACTCTTTTTCATGCTGATACATGTTGTTTACAAGAAGTGGTTCTTTACCACACTGGGCGTTTAAAGCATTAGTAATTCTTAGTTATATATAGAAAAAACTTAAATATATATTTCTCACTATAGATCTAGATCTATCTATAATCTAGATCTACTTAAATCTAATAACTTGGATCTCTAGTGACTCTAGATCCAATATATTATTATTAGATCTATATTCTATCTGACATAACTTATACTCAGTAACTCAATATAGTCATGTAAAGTAGGCATACATCATCATCTATAAAATATAGATGGAATATAGATGGCCAGTAGGTCTACTAGATCTAGATCTTATAATTCTTATAATAGATCTAGATGTCTAAATCTAATCCCACTTGAACTCATGGAAGTTGGCAGGCAGAGATCAAATTGGAAAAATCTAGGTCTAGGAGCCATTGTATCAACAGAGTAAAAATTAATAGCGCATAGCAGCCAGGCATCATGATGATGATACTCTGACACTTTCTGAACCTTTCAAAAGCTGGCAACCAGCCATTGAAGTCTAGACGCTCTAGATAAAGTATTGTAATTAAAGAAACTAGATATCTTATCTAGAATATATCTATCTAGACTGATTCAAACAAATCTAGTCTAGACCGAGATCTAGACTTATAAGACAATACGGTAACATGAGATTTAAAAAAAATAGAACTTATAACTGTGTCAAAAGACAGGATGTGCGCATGTTCAAAACAAATCAATATGTTAGTTCGGATTCTTCTGAAAATGGAAAAATATTAAAATCTTTTTTTTTTCTTCATAAAAAAAAAATTGAAAAAAAAAAAAGTCAGGAAAAATGTGGATTTTTTTGCTAGAAAATCGGATCAGAAGAAATTTTCAGAAAATTCCCATCACTGTATTTATAATGTTATTTAAGCTTATGGTTATTTTTGTTTTAAATGAAAATAAAAATGAGCCATTGTATTTCATAAAAATTAAAACAAGAAAATACAAATACAAACCTTAAAGTTAGCTACAAATCTAACTATCTGAGAGAAGAACTGAGCAGGGGAAATACTTCTTGGATTTTCACCAAAAAACTCAACTACTTTTTTATAGGAATCCTGAAATTAGATAAAAGCCATGGTCATTCAATGCAAATTTTGTTAAAGTCTAAATTTTCTTATGATTCTGATTCAGCTGTCAATCTATCAATAAAGATAACATTTATATTATTGCTATGTTGGACAGGAGCTATAACAATGTAAATACTGATCTAGACACTTTCTATTTATTCTCAATTGATTGTTATGTGAATCCAAAATCCAAAGAAAGCATAGTTGAAAAAAAAATATTGAACTCAATTTGTAACATGAACCAGTATCTTCAAATTTCAATATTTAATAGGATCAAATATGATAATTTCACTGTAATATTTTTTAAACAACTCTGAATTTATTCTAGTCTTTACCTTTGTTTACAATTTTATTCCAGATATATCCACTAGCCCTCTAGATATTCATTGAGAAAATCCTGAGCTACTTCTTTCTAGATAGCCATTTAGAATTTTTTTCATTAGCCTTCTTAGTAAAGCAAGTAAGCACCCAGATAACTCTACTCCTGGCTATGTTAGTAAAGCAGATACACATAGCCTATGGCTCTTATGCTTGTGATATCTATATAATTACCTGTGCAGTTTTCACATCACCAAGCAATTTCCTGAATTTTTCATCTGCATTAGCTAGAAAATCTTTAAGAATTTGAGGATAGTCTCGTGAGTCTTTTCTTAAGGCTGCCTCCTTTTTAGTCAACTCCATTCCCCTCTCCAGCTCATGAATGTCTGTGTTTATATTCTCCATCGAAACTAAGATTATACACAGAAAAACACTTCTTTAATAATAATAAATTCTTTAAACAATATATTGTAGTGTTTTCAAGCAACAAAACTGTGGGGAAAAAAAAACAGCATATTTGTTAATGTTCAAGAATAAGGAGCTTATTAGTTGAAGTGGAAAGAGATGGGTAAAAGGTTGAAATCTTGCATGGTTTTAGTGTTACAAGATGGATAAGAAATGTTTTTCAAATTTTCTAGGTCACCTTAACCAAACCACAACAAAATTAATTTAAACAAAGTGAACAGCCTCTATATAAAACATTTGTTAACCATCCCTGATAATTTGCTGCCATAATAAACTGCATGTCTGGAAATGAGTTCACAAGACAATAATTTACAATAGAATGAGTTTTCTGACTGGATTATAATGACTTAAGTTTTGTGTGTTTATTTTAAATATTGTTTATGTTTGCAATTTTTTAAAACTTGGCAGAAAAAATATGCTTAAACAAATTTCCATTTTATTTTGATCAATTAAAACATTTCTTTTTTTTTGTAGGTCTTTCAGGGGTGCCACCCATGAGACCAAGTAAACCCTGAAACCTGAATTTCCAAATTTTACAAACCCTGATATCATAAACCCCAAACTTTACCAACCCTGAAAAGTATCGCATATACAATTTAAGCACCAAAATTTTACAAAAGAAGAACAGTAGTAAATTACTACCTAGATCTATATCATAATATGCCCCCCATGTTTTAAATATGTAATTAGTAAGCCTATCATTATAATAAATAGAGTTTGTTCCCTCATTATTCCTTTAAATTGAAGCAGCCTACTTTAATCAACATTGATAAAAGTGATTCCATCAATGTACATGCATGGACCAGTAAATCTATTGCAACAAGATAAAATTGTTTTGAGATTTAGTCCAGATCTACTCTAAAATGAACATTTAGATTTAGTTTCTGATATTTAAATGTAGACCTAGACGGCTAGAATGTGCTGGACTGCTTGTTCATAATCATAATTTGTATAGATCTATTGACCAATCGATATATTTTTTCTAGCCTCTAAGTCTTCAGGCGAACGCAAACTTATTATTAATTTTTCAATCATTGATTCTAGTTCTGATCTAAAAACAATGTCACTATGATTATCTAGTCCATCCTAAATCTAGATCCTACCTCTATAATACTCTAGACCAGTGATGCCCAAAATACCGCCTGCGACGTGGTTCAATCCCGCCTGCCGAGAGGTCGGCACAAAGCGTAGACCCCCCCCCCCCCTTTCCAAAGAAAAACTACATTAAGGCCCTCACATTTTCTCTGATGGATTGGTCAATGACCTTTAAAATTTGTGCGTTTATGAAATGGACTCTGAATGTAGAATCTAAGAATCTAACAGGAAGAGTGTACTCATTTACTTTTTTTGTGTGGATATTAAGCCAACATATTTTATTTGTAAAAAATGTGTGGATGTTTTAAAAAACAATATATAAACAGCTTTATAAAACAAATATGACGACTTTCTTGGTTTGAGTCGCGAATAAAATATTGTTAAATTTTTTAAAGCCTAGATGGTGGGAGTTGATGGGAATATTTACCAAATAGCGACAAGAAAATGAGTCGGTTGTAAAGCTGGCTACAATGCTGTTCATATTTGAAGTAGAGAAATGAAGCCATTTTCTGACAACTTCAAATATCTCATTAATTAGTGTATTAGATCCACGGATTTGTAATAAAATTATTTCAGGTCAGTGTCAATTATTTTTTTGTACCTTTTCATTCATGTGGCCCGTGATATGAGTGTTAGAAATTAAAGTCGAATTAGGTTGGGCATCACTGCTCTAGACCAATATAGCTCTTTACACAGGCTACGGCTGTATGGAACCTATACAAATATTAAAATATAAAACACGAGAAAAAAAAATCTAATTTGAATTTCGCACCTGGGAATTTTTTTCTTTCTATTTCTAGATCTATAGATCTAGGACTAGATATGCGAGTAGATCTAGACTAGACCTCGCTTTAATCTAGACTATATCTATACTAAATACAAGACTTAACAGTCTAGATTAGATCTAGATTGATCATAGAAATAGATCTAGACTCCTAATTGAGCTGATTTGAGGCGCGCTCCGTAGATCTAGAAATTCTAGATCTATATAATGTTACACTTAAAAAAAAAAACTGTACCGGTAAATAAAGCTTAGTGCGCATGCAAAGTGAAAGTCTTACGAATCGCGAGAAATGAGACTAGTCGATTTTGTTAAAAAATGGCAGCTCGCACTATCGGAACTAGCAAACTAAAATTAACAGGGAAAATGATAAGATAAGATTTCGAAAAAATCGAAATCAACTAAAAACCTGGAATTTAACAAAATTGTAGAAGGCAAACCCAGAGGGGGGAAAAAATCTGACCCCTCAAAACCCGGATTTGCGGGTTATTCTGGAAAAGTGGCTCCCCTGAGGTCTTTACCAAAATGAATGTAGAAATGATGACTCAAGATTTTTTCCTTACCTACAGCTGCCTTGTCTAAGAAACGAAGTTCAGAATCAAAGTTCAGAAGGTCTGGGAATTTATCTTGCACTGTCATGACTAGGAAGTGCATCAGAGTTGTCTTTTTATCTCCAGATTTTGTGTCCACAAGCTGTTAATGTATAATTTGTAGACAAAATGTGACTATATTTCAGAAGAAAAATCTTCATTATGACCATGAGGCATTGCAAATTAGGGTCACATGATAATTGTGGTTTGCTAATTTTGTCTCCTTGTTATACTTCTTAGAAGGAATCTGTATTGAGGCTTTAAAACTTCTTGGTCTTTTCTTTACCAGTTTTGTGGCTTGTTTTCCCCCCTTACTAGGGTAAAAAAGAGTGTTTGAATAACATATGTAAGAAATGTAAGAAAGCGTTTTGATATTCTGGTAGTGGTAGATGTTATTGCAATTGAATGTGTTCTTTATTTCCAATAGGGGAGCTGGCAGTGGGCTAGCATTGCACAATAGTTCTCAGTCGCTGAATTGGTCTGAGTGAGGTGGGCCAGTATTGTGACCAATAGGCAGTTCTAGAGTGTGAATATATTCATACTGTGATTGGTTTGTGAAACCCCAGGGTGCTGAGTATTTAAAAGCAGTCTTGCTTCACATCACCAGAATTTGTTATATTATTTTATATTTCATATCATATATCGCTAATTTTTTAAACATTTACTCCTATCACCATTATCATAATTTCAGCACACTGTAAATATTCATTGCATTAAATATTTTCTATGTACATTAAGAACTTAGTCATTTCTTTCATATTGATTTGTCACATTTTACTTTATTAGAATGTCAGGGGCCTGACAAATGAGCCAAGGCTTAAAAATGACAATGACAATATCTTAAAACAAAGCATTTATAATTGAAATTAGTATAACAAAATAGATTATTTAAATTAAAATGGTTTATGTATGTTTATCAAACACCCAAAAACCCCTGTATTTCATTTACTAAAAGAAGGATTGTGTTTAGGATACACTAAAAATTCATTTCTCTAAATACTGATTTCTACTGTAGATGTTCAAAATCATTTTGCTGCTTGAATTGATTTTAGGAGCTTTCTATCTTAAATATTTCCCTTCATATATATTTATATATTAATTTTATTTATATATATATATGCATATATATACACATAGAGAGAGAGAGTCAAATATAACTATTTAAAATTTATATTTTAAAAATGAAATACTATTATAAGACGAGCATTACCATATCCAGACTTTGTAGTTTAAAGCCATAAACAGCTCCTCTTTTGTTGCTGTTCATGTAGTTGCCAAGTGCCAAAATAATCTAAAAAAAATTTTTTAAATTTTTCAGTTAGGCTACGGCTTATTTTATAAGCGTGTACTTTTTCAGTTCAACATAGAATGATAACTGAGTAAATATTAATAGTAAGTTAATAACTAAAGATGATATTTATCACTTACTTCAACAATTTTGCGAACTTTGTGTGAGTTTTTAAGAGACATTGAAGCTGCAATGACTGCATTAATTTGCTGAAATGGAAAAGATAGAAAATATAAGACATAACCTCATCAATAACACAAATTTATAGAATGTTCTCAAGCAAATACATTTCTTCTTTGACAAGAAATTTTGGACTTACTGGTTGCAACTGATGAATATTATCTGAATAATTTCCTATGAAGCTCATGATATGAAGTTTCTGAGCTAGACGTTCAACCTTCACCATCTGAAAATAAAATTCAATGCACATTTTTTGTTGGATTGTCTTTCAAACACAAAACCTTTCTTAAGTTTACTTAAAAATGAAGTTTTAAAAAATTACTTGAAGCATGAACTTGTCTTCATCAGATAAAAGATTTACAGCCTGTTTTTCCCTTTCGAAATTTTTGAATGCTTTGATCTGAGGACAAAACAATGAAAATCAATGTAACATTTTTTTGTTTAGTTTAATAAATAGTTTATTAATTTTAAGATAAAAATTAAATTGGCAATACATACATTAACACTTTAGTGGCAATAAAATAAAAAAATTACCTCAATTTCATTAGGCAATATTGTCATCATAATATCAACAATTTCCAGAGATAATTTCTTTAGATCCAAACTATAAAAAAAAATTATAAAATATAGTAAACTTTAATTCACAATTTAAGTTCCACTACTTCATAATTCTACCCAGAAGGCTACCCTAATTGTTTTAAGTACATATAATACCACTTCATGGAGTGATATAAATTAGTTCTTGAAGAAACTTCAAGAAATTCTTTATACAACTTGTATTATTTAATAGTGGTGTTCAATGTGTTAGAACTAAAGAACAGTTTTCTATTTCTAACAACCAAAATATTTAAAGTTGCAATATATATATAAAGTAAATGCCAAACTATTTTGCAAATTTTAAGTTTAAAAAGATTGAGTTGAGTGTTCAAAGTTTGAAATCAATATAATTACTTTTTCTCTTGCACACACTCAGAAAAAAATTGGAGTTCAACAAAGTAAAAAAAATGTATTTACCTATTTATTGCTTTTACAATGTCTTCATTTGACAATTCTATTTTCCTTCTCGTTATTGCTAAAAGATGTACAAGATTACAGGTTATAAAAAGCAAAAACTGTCAGTCAAAAGAAAGACAGAAATATTAAAATATAACATATCTCAAACAAATATATACCCAAGGGACTAAAAGAGATATCTTAAACACATCAAAGTTAGTTATCTTCTTCAAATATTTTCTCTCAATACTGCCTAAATCATTCATTAATAAATCAAATTAAATCATAAACTATTGAGTTCAGAGTCTAATTTAAGTATACAGTTCTCATGCACAGAAACTTTGTCTTAGTTTTAGCTACCTTCTACACTTGCACTGACTTTGTAAAAATATTAGTCATAAAAAATCACTCAAGCAATAAATGAGTTTAATGAGATACAGATATCTCTAAGTGGCCCAAAAATAACTTGAGGTTTCATCCTTAGGCCACTTTATTTCTATAATTTAACCAACTCTACACACACACATAAAAAACTCACCAACATTGCGTAACCTATTGGCTTCTAATAATGAAATAGTTTCTGGTTTTTTATTCTTTTTGAGCATTTTAGGTGTACCATCAGCACCACCTACTAATGCACCAGAAGGTCCTAATCGGAAAATATCTTCAAATTCATTGAAATCAATAACCTAAAAGAAAAAAAAATTGATGAAGCACATAGAAACAAGTTTGTTTTTATTTTAATATTTCTTGTATGAACTTTGCTTAGAACCTACATTGTATAACTTCTCATCATCCAAGTCACTGAAGATAGTTCCTTTGAGCTGCTGTGGTTTTAAGGGTGTCCAATTTAATACTGGTAATCTGTATTTGGTCTGGATTTTCTTTTTAATAGTCATTGCTAAAGACAAAATGTGTAAAACAGTCAATAACCAAAGTCCAACAAAAAAAACAATAACAATAATAAAGTGAACCTAACAAAATACTTATTTAAAATCACTACTTAAAATGTTCTTAGAGCCTCACCATCAATTGGAGAGAGTCCTAGTCCTGGCGGTGGAGGAGGCGGGGGAGCACCAGGTGCATTGGGTAGAGGAGGAGGAGGGGGAGGTGGTGGTGGAGGAGGTGCAACAGGAGATAAGGCAGGGGTTCGGATTGGTGATCCTTCTGATGAACTTCCTCCTGGTCCAGTAAAAAGAACACACAAATAATGCTTAGCTCTACTTAATCAATAATAATAGATAGGTTTAAACTTTAACTCTTTTGACAATTATAATAAGAATTTAATTTTATATCAAATCATAGGGTTAAACAGTTTTTAAGTTTGTACCAGGCATTGACTTCAGTGTTTCTAGTTCTAATAGCTTAGCATCCAACATGCTCAGTCTCTGTCTGGATTCCTCATCTTTTTCTGTCATAGTCTGCCTCAACATATTCATCTCCATTTCTTGTTTCTGTACTAATTCCTAACATCAAGACAAGAGATTAGTTACCCTCTATGTTTTGTAAAATAATTGCTAAGGCAAAGGCCAATGGTTTATTCACTCAAAAAAACTTATGTATGTAGAATTATGCCTAAAATCGGTCTACTTATTTATCAATATTGCACGTGTATTCATGCACACATTATTTAGTTTAGTAATGACAATATTAAAGATACAAATTATGCTCATATTCTATGTATCTTTTAATATAAATAAATTATCAATTTCTTGGCCTTTACAATGGCACATTTCTCTGCTGATCTCATAAAATATATATAAATTAATACACATACAATTGGATTCTCAACATCAGATTTTACAGTAAAACTGTTTTATGTTACATGACTTGAAAACTACTTACTCTTAACTCTTCTAATTCAGAATTAGCTTCTGACAACTGTTTCTCTAACTCCACTGAAAGTAATAAAATAAGCTAATGAATTAAGTCTGATACAAAATATAAAAATTCTTTTTGTTTTCATATGTATAAATAGTGTTATGTAATTTAAAAGTAAAATCATCTCTTTCAACTATACAAACCTGTCTTAGTCATAGCTTCCTCTTCCACCTCTGCCAACTTTTCACTGACTTGAGAAAGATCTTCTTCAAGTTCAGCTACTTTTTCTAATGCATCAGTTTTTGTTTCAGCATCTTCTAAAAGCTGGGCCACATCTATCATGTTATCTAAGTAAGCATGAACTTGCACTGCAAGTCTATCACTCTCAGTGTTTCGAAGTTTCTGCACAACACAAAATGGTCCATTATTTTCTTCTATATTTGTTAATTAAAATTTTAAAAAGTAAAATTAAAATAATATAACTAATATGCATAAGTAAAAACCAATAGAGTAAACTTACTGCCAAATAATCATCCAAACCGATATTTGTACACTCATATTGTAAATGCACACGAAAATTCATATTTTCCACAGAATGTACAACAATATTGATGAACTGCATACAAGCAACCTTTAGATACATGAAATAAAGTTTAGAGTAGATGGGGGTAGTTATAAAACAATAATATGAAGCTCATTTCAATTTTTGTCTTTCAAAAATATTCATAAGGTATTTATAGAAAACAAACAATTATCTTACCATAAAATCTATGTGAAACTCATCATAATTTTTAAAATAATCCATGAGAGTTTCAAATCTATGCTGTTCACCACAGACCTGATCAAAACAAAAATAATTATAAAAATTATGAATACAAACTAAGGAAGATAGATAACATAAGGGACACTTACAAAAAAAGGAGATTGGGGTTAACTAATTACATATGCACGTTTTCACTCACTTCTTTGAAATTATCAAATGCTGAAAGAATAATATCATGGCCACCACTGACTAGACACACTGCTGCCAATAGTTCCAATACAAGAGCTTTGGTCCTGTACAAACAAAAATATTAACCTGAACACAAATGTCACTCTACAATATTGAACATCAAAGGTAAACATTGTACACAGGCCTTATAGTCTACCTTAAACTCCTGTGATTTAAACTAAGAGCAATGCAGTTGATAGCATCTGTGTGAGCTATCACCAAGTTGAAACCATACTGTCAAACATTAAGAAATATAACAGTTATTACAAAAAAATGATACAAAATAACACTAAATAAGTTATTAACTTTCTATGTAAAAACATCTATTTATAACAGTGTAAGAAATAGCTTTATTAACAATTTTCATGAGGAGATTCCATTAAAATATGGACAAAACAGCGAATGAGCACAGGAAAGTAAAGTTATTGAAGTAGTTAAAAAAAAATATGTTAACATTGTAAAATACTATAGTGAAAAAAAAATCATTTTGCCTTTATCATAATACAATAGCTACCTGATGGTTCATTATTGCTCGTAAGCACATTATGCACACATGAACATCATCCCTGGCTTCACCCATATTAAGTTTGTTAATATACTTTGAACTGCGTGGTGAGCCAACAGTATTCGACCGCTTCAAGTAGCGCTTTGGGCTTTTACTTAATCCCGAATCAAGGCTGGAGGTTTTTTCATTATTTAAAAGCTGCTCTCGTCTGTGGATGGTTGTTTTTAAGCATAATAAAAATACACTTTTCATGAGGAATATTTCTTTCCTAATGTTTCAAATAGAAATGAACTAAAACGGTTAGGCCAAGTGTTCAACTATTTCTTAAAGTACTTAAATACAAACAAATCAAGTGTTGGTACCTCATGACAACCTGAGAAAAAGATAAGTAGTCCACTAAAACATCCAGACCTTTGTTTTGATCATTCAGGAATTCACGCACCCACCTGAGAGACAAGCAATTAAAAAAGTATAATAAAATAAATAAATAAAACAAAAGGTCAAAGTTTAACACCAACTACAAATATAGCAACTTGATACCAAATTAATCTAACATCTTCAAAAGGCAACCAGTACCCCCCCCCCCAATACAATATGATTTAGGTTATAATCTAATCCAACTTCAAAAATAAAATTAGACGCATGACAAGAGCAACGCTTGAATACTGATTTATAGATTTAATAAATACATTTTTTAAAATTCCATCTCTGTAATTAGGTCTTTATGTTCCAAGTATTTAACAGTAATCAACAAATTAAAATAGACGGTGACGCTTTTCTCTATTGATCTCTATATTCTAAGTCTTCTATTAGGGACTGTTTGATTGTCACTGTTTATTCTACATTGCCTTATTGATTATCTGGAGCTAGTTAACTAGCATTAAAAAGTAAACAATGTCTGTTAATAATGTGAAATTCTTAATTTTATTTCAATTTAGCAAATTGAAGAGCTTAATTGAAAGCCCCCCTCCCTCTCTCTCTATATATTTATTTTTTATTTAAATCACTATATTTTAAATTTTAAAAAAACATTTCTTGATACATTCAATGTGAATTATTGTTTTTAGCTTTTTCTCTTTGATATAAGCATAATGATTTACATAATGCTTATGATTTTTTTTAAGCTGTTTTTATATTTGCAAATATTGCTACGACATTTAAAGAATCAATATACATGTAATATATTGAACTATGCAAAAAAATCTTACTCAATATGATTAGTCCTAAGTGAAATTTCCAAATCTCTTAGAACTTGTGTTGATGTGGAGTCTCCTAAGATTTTACGTTTCTAGAATACAATGATTTGAAAATGGTTTAGATGAAAGTTTCAAAGGAATTATTTAATTCTAAGTATGTTACTATGTTTAACTTATAAATAGAACTACTAATTTATAAATTAAAATAAAATAGTACAGCATAATAATAAGCTTAATATAGTTTAACATAGGGGAAAAAATAATAAAAATAAATTACAATATATAGTTACTGCATAATATTTACAGTTGTCAATGTAAAGGAGAGAAAAAAATGCCACCAAATACAGAGATTTAATACTACATGAGCCTATCTATTCAAATATTTGTTAACAACTAAATAATTTATTGAAATATATCCTTTTTTTTATAGTAATAGACATTCAAAGGCAACCTTTAGCAGAGACAAAACTTGTCATTAAATCAATGAGCAGTGATTATTTTTTTTTGTATTGTAGGCTGTCAAGCTTTAATAACATCTTTTGAAAAATAAAGCATGCAACAATAACAAGATCTAAGACTTAATTATCCAAGATATCATAAGTTATTGTTATAGATGGCTTCTCTGAACAAATCTAACCTAACAAGTAAAATTTAAAAAATACTTTTTAAAAAAAATTCTATCCCTCCTTTATGGAGCTGTTGACTGTTTAGTAAGAATGAATTTTGTACTCTTAATAAATTATGAATGATAGATTTCAACAAAAATGGAACATTGTTAACCCAACCCCTATTCCCCCTACTCTAAAAATAAAATCCAGGTCAAGTGTATGTATAAATCTACTCTGAGTATCATGGGCGTAGAAAAAAATATTTATATGTATGTATGTATGTGTGTACATAATCTTTATTACATTCTGACCCTTCATTCTTTCAGACGACGTTTATTGTGCCCTAGAATAGGTTCTTCCTGGAGTTAGTGAAAAAATTGTAGACTCCTCGCCATTGCCAGAAAGGGTGTCTGGGGGAGCGCTAGGAGCCCCCCAGCCCCGCACTATTTCTGGTTTTGAAAGCCAACAAAATACATATTCTGAGGTATCTACTGTGAATAATATTGAAGATAGAGGTTTTCCACCTCAAAATGCTCTGTAGGGGGATCTTACACTCAAAACCATCTGGAGGGGTTTTAAGCTTTAAAAAAAAGCCATCTGTAGGAGAGGGGTTTAAACTCAAAACCCCCAAATGGATTGGCTACGCTCAAATAATTTTAGCCTGTAATTTACTTTTTTTATATTGAAGTGGTATTTTTTAGCATCGAAACCCTCTGAAGGGGGTTTTAAACTCAAAACCCCTTATGGCAACGCTCATAGCATTTTAAGTGCGTAATTTGCTGTTTTTTTTTACATTGAAGATGTATTTTTTAGCTTCAAACCCCGCTAGCGGTGTCTAAACTCAAAACCCTTTTGGCTACGCTCATAGAATTTTGAGTGTATAATTTGCTTTGTTTTTAATATTAAAGAGGTATTTTTTTACCTTAAAACCCTGCTGAAGGGGGGTTTAAACTCAAAACTGAGTCAAAATCCATTTAGCTACGCTCATAACATTTTGAGTGCGTAATTTGCGGTTTTTTAAATATCAAAATCTTCCTTAACTGTGCTCGTGAAATTTGGGGGATTGTCATTTGAATTTTTTATGTTATAGAAGAGGGGAATTTAACTGTGAAAACCCCTGGTAGGGGGGTTTTAAACTTGAAAACCCCTGGTAGGGGGTTTAAACTCAAAACCTCCTTTGCTGTGCTAGGGCAAGTCATAGTTTAGTCTTAAAATCTCACCTAAAATAAAGAAAATCAAAGCACAAATCAATCACTAAATTCTAGAGGGGGGGGTTGGGGTTCTGAGTATAAAAAATTCTAATGATAGGCCTATAAGACTTACAAGACGGTGGGCAAAATGTTCCTGAACATCTAATAATTTATTAAACTCTTTAATGAATAGGGCCTACATGCAGAAATCCTGAAGACGTCTGTTTGAAAAATTGTGTATAGTACTCTAGCCAAAGTCAAACTAATTTGTTTTATACTTTAAAAAATTATAACAGTCAAACTAGAGTTTTCCCAGAGTGGACAAATAGCTAGTAATTGTTTTCCCAAAGATATACATCAACCATCAAATTTTAGAGCCCTTGTTTTTGTCCATGTTTTCCCACCTGTTTTGATTTTTTGTTGCAAGCTGAATAGAGGATTTGTAAAAATTACAACAATAGGCAATGATTTTCATAAGAAAAAAAAACATGACAATTTTTTAAAAAAATGAGAATATGAAGAGTTATGACATTATTAGATAACAAGAGTATGAAATATACAAAGTCTAAATACACTAGCTATTGGATAACATCTGATTTTATATCAAAAGAAAAATATCATTTTGTCAAGTATAAATTTTAATTTATTTATTTTATTAAGGTGGCAAGAGATGTGTTCTCTTGTAATTTGTATTAATATAGAGTCAAATTTCTCAGCAAGAACAAATCTTTTATAACTGCTAGGCTTAAAAGTTAATTTTAAAAAATCACTACAATGTAGTTATAAAAGTCTGACTATAAAAGCTTTTAGGTAACAATTTTATTTTTTAAAAAAAAGGAATCCTTAATAAGATGCAACTTGACCCTAAAGACAATAATCTTTTGAACACTGAGAAAAAACATAAAATATTGAAGAATGAAAAAAAAAAAAATTTACAACACAATGACATCCAGTAATGAATAACAATTGTGAAGATGAGTTATTTTCTGTTTAACACTGAAAAGTGGCAAACAACTTGAACTGAAAATTTACATTATTTAGACTAGAATAAAAACATTGTTATAATAAATGATTGAGATATTAAAAAGACAATTTAACGACAAGATCCATCCAATACCTTTTTTCAACATGATAATGCATGCAGCTTTGTCAATTACAGCACATTTTTAGTAATTCTATAAAGTTATAAAGCATCACTAGTTTTTACATCAGAGTAAGATTTATGTATACCCACAATTAATAAGCTTTATACCTAAGTGTATCAATTGATTGGACTGCACATGCTAAATGTTTAATGTAATCTATGTCAGGCAAATGGTTTTCAAATAAATACAAGAGCAATAAGTTAATGTTATAGTCTAGTGATAAATAGACCCTCCGTGTAATGCAATAAGCTGCAATGCAGAATAAAATGTTAGATAATCAAAATTTAGCTTTAAGTCAGAGTGATCACATTAATTGTTGTAATGCAATGAACAAAAAATATAATAAACAGATAACACAAAAAGAGTCAACAAAATGTTTCAAAAAAAAAAAAAAAAAAAAAAAAACACAACAATAACACAATTTTTTTTTAATCTGAAAAACTGGAGTAACAAAATGAAGTTCAAAGTTTCCAAAAGTTACAGCATGCCAAATGGAAATAGGCCTTTGGTTGCGTACTTACAATGAATGGAACTGGAATCTATCAAGTAATAAAGAAAATATACATTTAATGATGTTGACTCATTCAGGCTTTAGACCAAATAACAAGCAAAACCTTATGAATGTATAACTCTAATAATGCTTCTGCTTTAAGCAATTCGAATTAAAGTTTAAAAAAGAAACATTTTTGAAAAAGTATATAAAAGATTATTTGA